>JAZAYU010000375.1:56620-116620 GCA_038501625.1 Corbicula japonica | reverse complement strand
ACCGAGGCATGCGGCCGTGGCGCGGCAAAACTTGTACATTCGCCTATCGACGCTACCCACATTCTATTCAGATAAGTTCAGGTCGCTACCCACATTTTAATCGCTGTGACTATATATGCAGGGAGAGCAGGCTGGAGGGGTCGAAATTTTCACTAGGCCTGAGCTCCCCTAGATTGAGTGGCTTGACGTTGGAGCATGCTAGGCCGGAGGTCCCCGTCCGCTCAGGGCACCTTGACTGCGGGCGGGAGGCCGGGAATCGAGTACGGCGTTCACTCCGCCGAATGCCGTGCAAGAGGCCAGCACCGGCCTAAATTCGGAGGAAGCATCTCTTGGCCGAGATCCGGGGAAAAGCGCACGACGCTTCACTCCGCCGAGTGCCGTGCAAGAGCCATAAGCTCACCTCAAATATTTCTAAAAACCATGCAAATTTCAAAGATATCGGATAATTACAAATCCAAGTTCCCTGGGGAACGTACATTTAACGCTATGTAATATAGTGTTTATCCCCGGTTTGATACCTTGCCGACGGTCTAGAGCTCTGACATTTCGGCCATAAGTTTACCTCAAATATCTCTAAAAACCTTGCAAATTTCAAAGATATCGGATAATTACAAATCCACGTACCACGGTCTAGAGCTCTGATATTTCGGCTATATGCTCCCTAGGGAACGTACATTTAACGCTTTGTAATATAGTGTTTATCCCCGGTTTGATACCTTGCCGACGGTCTAGAGCTCTGAAATTTCGGCCAAAAGTTTACCTCAAATATCTCTAAAAACCACGCAAATTTCGAAGATATCGGATAATTACAAATCCAAGTTCCCTAGGGAACGTGCATTTTACGCTATTTAATATAGTGTTTTTTCGCCGGTTTGATACCTTGCCGACGGTCTAGAGCTTTGATATTTCGGCCATAAGTTTACCTCAAATATCTCTAAAAACCGTGCAAATTTCAAAGATATCGGATAATTACAAATCCACGTTCCCTAGGGAATGTGCATTTTACGCTATGTAATATAGTGTTTTTTCTCCGGTTTGATACCTTGCCGACGGTCTAAAGCTCTGAAAATTAGGTCATAAGCTCACCTCAAATATCTCTAAAAACCATGCAAATTTCAAAGATATCGGATAATTACAAATCCACGTTCCCGAGGGAACGTCCATTTTACCCTATGTAATATAGTGTTTTTTTTCGCCGGTTTGATACCTTGCCAACGGTCTAGAGCTCTGAAATTTCGGCTATAAGCTCACCTAAAATATATCTAAAAACCATGCAAATTTCAAAGATATCGGATAATTACAAATCTACGTTCCCTAGGGAAAGTGCATTTTACGCTATGTATTATAGTTTTTTCGCCGGTTTGATACCTTGCCGACGGTCTAGAGATCTGAAATTTCGGCTATGGGCTCACCTAAAATATCTCCAAAAATCCTGCAAATTTCAAAGATATCGAATAATTACAAATCCACGTTCCCTAGGGAACGTGCATTTTACGCTATGTAATATAGTGTTTTTCCCCGGTTTGATACCTTGCCGACGGTCTAGAGCTCTGACATTTCGGCCATAAACTCGCTTCAGATATCTCTGAAAACATGCAAATTTCAAAGATATCGGATAATTACAAATCCACGTTCATTGGGAAACGTGCATTTTACGCTATGTAATATAGTGTTTTTTCGGCGGTTTGATACATTGCCGACGGTCTAGAGCTCTGAAATTTCGGCTATAGGCTCACCACAAAAATCTCTAAAAACCATCCACATTTCAAAGATATCGGATAATTACAAATTCACGTTCCCTGGGGAAAGTGCATTTTACGCTATGTAATATAGTGTTTTTCGCCGGTTTGATACCTTGCCGACGGTCTAGAGCTCTCAAATTTCCTCCATAAGCTCACCTGAAACATCTCTAAAAATCTTGAAAATTTCATAGATATCTCATAATTACAAATCCACGTTCCCCAGGGAACGTGCATTTTTCGTTATGTTATACAGTGTTTTTCCCAGGTTTGATACCTTGCCGACGGTCTAGAGCTCTGACATTTCGGCCATAAGCTCACCTCAAATATCTCTAAAAACCATGCAAATTTCAAAGATATCGGATAATTACAGATCCATGTTCCTTAGGGAAAGTGCATTTTACGCTATGTAATATAGTGTTTTTCGCCAGTTTGATACCTTGAAGACGGTCTAGAGCTCTGACATTTCGGCATTAAGCTCACCTCAAAAATCTCTAAAACATGCAAATTTCAAAGATATCGGATAATTACAAATCCACGTTCCCTAGGGAACGTGCATTTTACGCTATGTAATATAGTGTTATTTCGCCTGTTTGATACCTTGACAACGGTCTAGAGCTCTAAAATTTCGGCCATCAGCTCACCTGAAATATCTCTAAAAACCATGCAAATTTCAAAGATATCGGATAATTACAAATCCACTTTCTCTAGGAAACGTGCATCTAGGGAACTTGCATTTACGCTATGTAATTTAGTGTATTTTCGCCGGTTTGATACCTTGCCGACGGTCTAGAGCTCAGAAATTTCGGCCATGAGCTCATCTCAAATATTTTTAAAAACCATGCAAAATTCGAAGATATCGGATAATTACAAATCCACGTTCCCTAGGGAACGTGCATTTTACGCTATGTAATATAGTGTTTTTTAGACGGTTTGATTCCTAGCCGACGGTCTAGAGCTCTGAAATTTCGACCATAAGCTCACCTCAAATATCTCTAAAAAATATGCCAATTTCGAAGATATCAGATAATTACAAATCCACGTTCCCTGGGGAAAGAGCATTTTACGCTATGTAATATAAAGTTTTTTCGCCGGTTTGATACCTTGTAGACGGTCTAGAGCTCTTAAATTTCGGCCATAAGCTCACCTCAAATATCTCTAAAAACCATGCAAATTTCAAAGATATCGGATAATTACAAATCCACGTTCCCTAGGGAATGTTCATTTTACGCTATGTAATATAGTGATTCTTTCGCCGGTTTGACACCTTGCCAACGGTCTAGAGCTCTGAAATTTTGGCCATAAGCTCACCTCAAATATCTCTAAAAACCAAGCAAATTTCAAAAATATCGGATAATTACAAATCCACGTTTCCTAGGGAACGTGCATTTTACGCTATGTAATATAATGTTTTTTCCGCCGGTTTGATACCTTGCCGACGGTCTAGAGCTCCGAAATTTCGGCCATAAGCTCACCTCAAATATCTCTAAAAACCTTGCAACTTTCAAAGATATCGGATACCGTATAGCGGGTTATTTCTGCGGACATAAATTTCTGCGTTTTGCCCACAAAATTAGATGCAAAAATTTCTGCGTTTCTTATTTCTGCGTTTTCGTTTGCCGTGAAGGATAAATTTCTGCGGTTCAAATTGGGTAAGGTGTCGTAAGAATATTACATATATAAGCAACACTTAGAACATACTGTATATTATTCAATATTGTTATTCATGGGTCAATATCTGTTACTCATTTTTTAGTAAAAATAAGAAAGATATTATTTATCAATTGCGAATAACAATTCTCAAACAACTTTTCAATTGAATTGAATGTTTGAGAAATGTTTGAGCAAATGTCGCGTTTATACTATGCGTATACGATAACAATTAACGGTATTTGTTCGTAATTATTTTACCCTGTCTGCACTATGAAACCGATTATCTCGGACATGGCCACTCCGTTGATTTTAGTTTGAAAATGAGATAATATTTTGCGATTTAATTTTTTGCTGGATTTTTTTTTCTGCTGGATATATTTCTGCGATTTCTTCCAATGACCGCAGAAACGCAGAAATATAGCACCCGCAGAAATAACCCGCTATACGGTAATTACAAATCCTCATTCCCTAGGTAAAGTGCATTTTACGCTATATATTATAGTGTTTTCTCGCCGGTTTGATACCTTGCTGACAGTCTAGAGCTCTGAAATTTCGGCCATAAGCTCACCTCAAATATCTCTAAAGACCATTCAAATTTCAAAGATATCGGATAATTGCAAATCCACGTTCCCTAGGGAACGTGCATTTCACGCTATGTAATATAGTGTTTTTTCCCCGGATCGATACTTTGCCGACGGTCTAGAGCTCTGAAATTTCGGCCATTATTTACCATTATTTAACCATTATTTTCACTCCAGTTACCATTATTTACCATTATTGTACCATTATTTTCACCCAAGTTACCAATATTTACCAATATTTTACCATTATTTTCACTCCAGTTACCATTATTTACCATAATTTTACCATTATTTTCACTCCGTTACCATTATTTACCATTTTTTACCATTATTTACCATTATTTTACCATTATTTTCACTCCAGTTACCATTATTTACCATTATTTTACCATTATTTTCACTACAGTTACCATTATTTACCATTATTTTACCATAAGTTTCACTCCAGTTACCATTATTTACCATTATTTTACAAATATTTTCACTCAAGTTACCATTATTTACCATTATTTTAAAAAAAATTTCACTCCAGTTACCATTATTTACCATTATTTTACCATTATTTTTACTCCAGTTACCATTATTTTCACTCCAGTTACCATTATTTACCATTATTGTACCATTATTTTCACTCCAGTTACCATTATTAACCATTATTTTACCCTTATTTTCACTCCAGTTACCATTATTTACAATTATTGTACCATTATTTTCACTCCAGTTACCATTATTTACCATTATTTTACCATTATTTTCACTCCAGTTACAATTATTTTACCATTATTTACCATAATTTTACCATTATTTTCACTCCAGTTACAATTATTTGCCATTATTTTACCATTATTTTAACATTATTTTCACTCCAGTTACCATTATTTACCATCATTGTACAATTATTTTCACTCCAGTTACCACTATTTAGCATTATTTTACCATTATTTTCACTCCAGTTACCATTATCTTCCATTATTTTACCATTATTGTCACTCCAGTTACCATTATTTACCATTATTTGCCAATATTTTTACTCCAGTTACCATTATTTACCATTATTTTACAATAATTTACCATTATTTTACCATTTTTTTCACTCCAGTTACCAATATTTAGCATTCTTCTACCATTATTTTCCATTATTTTACCTTTTTTTTCACTACAGTTACCATTATTTACCATTATTTTACCATTATTTTCACTCAAGTTACCATTATTTACTATAATTTTACTATTACTTTCACTCCAGTGACCATTAATTACCATTATTTTACCCTTATTTTTACTCCAGTTACCATTATTTACCATTTTTTTACCATTATTTTCACTCCAGTTACCATTATTTACCATTATTTTCACTGCAGTTACCATTATATACCATTATTTTCACTGCAGTTACCATTATTTACCATTATTTTATCATTATTTACCATTATTTTACCATTATTTTCACTCGAGTTACCATTATTTGCCATTATTTTACCATTATTTTCCCTCCAGTTACCATTATTTGCCATTATTTTACCATTATTTTCACTCCAATTACCATTATTTACCATTAGTTTACCATTACTTTTCACTCCAGTTATCATGATTTTCACTCCAGGTACCACTATTTACCATTATTTTACCATTATTTTCACTCCTGTTAGCATTATTTACCATTATTTTACCATTATTTTCACTCCAGTTACCATTATTTACCAATATTTTACCATTATTTTCAATTATTTTTCCAATATTTTCACTCCAGTTACCAATATTTACGATTATTTTACCATTATTTTCACTCCAATCACCATCATTTACCATTATTTTACCATTATTTTCACTCCAGTTACCATTATTTACCATTATTTTACCATTATTTTCACTCCAGTTACCATTATTTACCATTATTTTACCATCATTTTCACTCCAGTTACCATTATTTACCTCTATTTTACCATTATTTTCACTCCAGTTACCATTATTTACTTCTAATTTACCATTATTTTCACTCCAGTTACCATTTTTTTTCCATTATATTACCATTATTTTCACTCCATTTACCATTATTTACAATTATTTCACCATTATTTTCACTCCAGTTACCATTATATTCACTCCAGTTACCATTATATATCATTATTTTACCATTATTTTCACTCCACTAACCCTTATTTACCATTATTTTCTGTTTTTTTCACTCCAGTTACCATTATTTACCATTATTTTGTCATTATTTACCATTATTTTACCATTATTTTTACTCCAGTTACAATTATTTACCATTATTTTACCATTATTTTCACTGCAGTTACCATTATTTACCATTATTTTAACTTTTTTTTCACTGCAGTTACCATTATTTACCATTATTTTATCATTATTTAATATTATTTTACCACTATTTTCACTCCAGTTACCATTTTTTGCCATTAATTTACCATTATTTTTACTCCAGTAACAATTATTTGCCATTATTTTACCATTATTTTCACTCCAGTTACCATTATTTACCATTATTTTACCATTCTTTTTACTCCAGTTACCATTATTAACCATTATTTTACCAATATTTTCACTCCAGATACCATTATTTACCATTATTTTACCATTATTTTCACTTTAATTACCATTATTTACCAATATTTAACCATTATTTACCATTACTTTACCATTATTTTCACTCGAGATACCGTTATTTGCCATTATTTTACCATTATTTTACCATTGTTTTCACTCCAGTTACCATTATTTACCACCATTGTACCATTATTTTCACTCCAGTTACCATAATTTAGCATTATTTTACCATTATTTTCAATCCAGTTACCAAAATTTACCGTTATTTAACATAATTTAACTAAAGTTACCATTATTTACCATTATTTTACCATTATTTTCCATTATTAACCTTTATTTTCACTACAGTTACCATTATTTACCATTATTTTACCATTATTTACCATTATTTTACCATTATTTTCACTCCAGTTACCATTATTTGCAATTATTTTACCATTATTTTACCATTGTTTCCACTCCAGTTACCATTATTTACCACCATTGTACCATTATTTTCACTCCAGTTACCATTATTTACCATTATTTTACCATTATTTTCACTCCAATTACAATTCTTTTCCATTATTTTACCATTATTTTCACTCCAGTTACCATTATTTACCATTATTTTACTATTATTTTCACTCCAGTTACCAAACTTTACCATTATTTTACCATTATTTTCACTAAAGTTACCATTATTTACTATTATTTTACCATTACTTTCACTCCAGTTACCATTATTTACCATAATATTACCCTTATTTTTACTCCAGTTACCATTATTTACCATTATTTTACCATCATTTTCACTCCAGTTACCATTATTTACTATTATTTTACCATTATTTTCACTGTAGTTACCATTATTTTCCATTATTTTATCACTATTTACCATTATTTTACCATTATTTTCAGTCCAGTTACCATTATTTGCCATTATTTTACCATTATTTTCACTCCAGTTACCATTATTTATCCTGATTTTACCATTATTTTCACTCGTTACCATTATTAACCGTTTTTTACAATTATGTTCACTCCAATTACAATTATTTACCATTATTTTACCATTGTTTTCACTCCAGTTACCATAATTAACCATTGTTTTACCATTATTTTCACTCCAGTTACCATTATTTAAAATTATTTTACCATTATTTTCCATTATTTTACCTTTATTTTCACACCAGTTACCATTATTTACCATTATTTTACCATTATTTTCACTCCAGTTACAATTATTTACTATTATTTTACCATTACTTTCACTCCAGTTACCATTATTTACCATTATTTTACCCTTATTTTTACTCCAGTTACCATTATTTACCATTATTTTACCATTGTTTTTACTCCAGTTACCATTATTTACCACCATTGTACCATTCTTTTCACTCCAGATACCATTATTAATATTATTTTACCATTATTTTCACTCCAGTTACAATTATTTACCATTATTTTACCATTATTTTCACTAAAGTTAACATAATTTACCATTATTTTACCATTATTTTCCATTATTTTACCTTTATTTTCACTCCAGTTACCATAATTTACTATTATTTTAGCATTACTTTAACTTCAGTTACCATTATTTACCATTAGTTTACCCTTATTTTTACTCCAGTTACCATTATTTACCATTATTTTACCATTATTTTCACTCCAGTTACCATTATTTACTATTATTTTACCATTATTTTCACTCCAGTTACCATTATTTTCCATTATTTTATCATCATTTTCAATTATTTTACCATTATTTTCACTCCAGTTACCATTATTTGCCATTATTTTACCATTATTTTCACTCAAGTTACCATTATTTATCCTTATTTTACCATTATTTTCACTCGTTACCATTATTTACCGTTTTTTACAATTATGTTCACTCCAGTTACAATTATTTACCATTATTTTACCATTGTTTTCACTCCAGTTACCATTATTAACCATTGTTTTACCATTCTTTTCACTCCAGTTACCATTATTTAACATTATTTTACCATTAGTTTCCATTATTTTACCTTTATTTTCACTACAGTTACCATTATTTACCATTATTTTACCATTATTTTCTCTCCAGTTACCATTATTTACTATTATTTTACCATTACTTTCACTCCAGTTACCATTATTTACTATTATTTTACCCTTATTTTTACTCCAGTTACCATTATTTACCATTATTTTACCATTATTTTCACTCCAGTTACCATTATTTACTATTATTTTACCATTATTTTCACTGTAGTTACCATTATTTTCCATTATTTTATCATTATTTACCATTATTTTACCATTATTTTCACTCCAGTTACCATTATTTGCCATTATTTTACCATTATTTTCACTCCAGTTACCATTATTTATCCTTATTTTACCACTATTGTCACTCGTTACCATTATTTACCGTTTTTCACAATTATGTTCACTCCAGTTACAATTATTTACCATTATTTTACCATTATTTTCATTCCAGTTACCATTATTTACCATTATTTTACCATTATTTCCACTAAAGTTACCATTATTTACCATTATTTTACCATTATTTTCCATCATTTTACCTTTATTTTCACTACAGTTACCATTATTTACCATTATTTTACCATTATTTTCACTCCAGTTACCATTATTTACTATTATTTTACCATTACTTTCACTCCAGTTACCATAATTTACCATTATTTTTCCTTTATTTTTACTCCAGTTACCATTATTGACCATTATTTTTCCATTACTTTCACTCCAGTTAATATAATTTACCATTATTTTACCATTATTTTCACTCGAGTTACCATTATTTGCCATTATTTTACCATTGTTTTCACTCCAGTTACCATTATTTAATACCATTGTACCATTATTTTCACTCCAGTTTCCATTATTAAGCATTATTTTACCATTTATTTCACTCGATATCATTGTTTACAATTATTCTACCAATATTTACCATTATTTTGCAATAATTTTCACTCCAGTTACCATTATTTACCATTATTTTACCATTATTTTCACTCCAGTTACCATTATTTCCCATTATTTTACAATTATTTTCACTGCAGTTACCATTATTTACCATTATTTTATCATTATTTACCATTATTTTACCATTATTTTCACTCCAGTTACCATTATTTGCCATTATTTTACCATTATTTTCACTCCAGTTACCATTAATTGCCATGATTTTACCATTATTTTCACTCCAGTTACCATTATTTATCATTATTTTACCATTATTTTCACTCGTTACCATTATTTACCGTTTTTTACAATTATGTTCACTCCAGTTACAATTATTTACCATTATTTTACCATTATTTTCACTCCAGTTACCATTATTTACTATTATTTTACCATTATTTTCACTGTAGTTACCATTATTTTCCATTATTTTATCATTATTTACCATTATTTTACCATTATTTTCACTCCAGTTACCATTATTTGCCATTATTTTACCATTATTTTCATTCCAGTTACCATTATTTATAATTATTTTACCATTATTGGCACTCGTTACCATCATTTACCGTTTTTTACAATTATGTTTACTCCAGTTACAATTATTTACCATTATTTTAATATTATTTTCACTCCAGTTACCATTATTTACCATTATTTTACCATTATTTTCACTAAAGTTACCATTATTTACCATTATTTTACCATTATTTTCCATCATTTTACCTTTATTTTCACTACAGTTGACATTATTTACCATTATTTTACCATTATTTTCACTCCAGTTACCATTATTTACTATTATTTTACCATTACTTTCACTCCAGTTAATATAATTTACCATTATTTTACCATTATTTTTACTCCAGTTACCATTATTTACCATTATTTTACCATTGTTTTCACTCCAGTTACCATTATTTACCACCTTTGTACCATTATTTTTACTCCAGTTACTATAAATTACCATTATTTTACCATTATTTTCACTCCAGTTACCCAAATTTACCATTATTTTACCATTATTTTCACTAAAGATAACATTATTTACCATTATTTTACCATTATTTTCACTCCAGTTACCATTATTTACTATTATTTTACCATTACTTTCACTCCAGTTACCATTATTTACCATTATTTTACCCCTATTTTTACTCCAGTTACCAATATTTACCATTATTTTACCATTATTTTCACTCCAGTTACCATTATTTACTATTATTTTACCATTATTTTCACTGTAGTTACCATTATTTTCCATTATTTTATCATTATTTGCCTATATTGTACCATTATTTTCAGTCCAGTTACCATTATTTGCCATTATTTTACCATTATTTTCACTCCAGTTACCATTAGTTATCCTTATTTTACCACTATTGTCACTCGTTACCATTATTTACCGTTTTTTACAATTATGTTCACTCCAGTTACAATTATTTACCATTATTTTACCATTATTTTCACTCCAGTTACCATTATTTACCATTATTTTACCATTATTTTCACTAAAGTTACCATTATTTACCATTATTTTCCATCATTTTACCTTTATTTTCACTACAGTTACCATTATTTACCATTATTTTACCATTATTTTCACTCCAGTTACCATTATTTCCTATTATTTTACCATAACTTTCACTCCAGTTACCATAATTTACCATTATTTTTCCTTTATTTTTACTCCAGTTACCATTATTGACCATTATTTTTCCATTACTTTCACTCAGTTAATATAATTTACCATTATTTTACCATTATTTTTACTCCAGTTACATTATTTACCATTATTTTACCATTGTTTTCACTCCAGTTACCATTATTTACCACCATTGTACCATTATTTTCACTCCAGTTACCATTATTTAGCATTATTTTACCATTATTTTCACTCGTTATCATTGTTTACCATTATTCTACCAATATTTACCATTATTTAACCATTATTTTCACCCCAGTTACCATTATTTCCCCTTATTTTACCATTATTTTCACTGCAATTACCATTATATACCATTATTTTATCATTATTTACCATTATTTTACCATTATTTTTCACTCCAGGTACCATTATTTGCCATTATTTTACCATTATTTTCACTCCAGTTACCATTATTTGCCATTATATTACCATTATTTTCACTCCAGTCACCATTATTTGTCATTATTTTACCATTATTTTCACTCGTTGCCATTATTTACCGTTTTTTACAATTATGTTCACTCCAGTTACAATTATTTACCATTATTTTACCATTATTTTCACTCCAGTTACCATTATTAACCATTGTTTTACCATTATTTTCACTCCAGTTACCATTATTTAACATTATTTTACCATTATTTTCACTCCAGTTACCATTATTTACCATTATTGTACAATTATTTTCACTCCAGTTACCATTATTTACCATTATTTTCCCATTTTTTACAATTATTTTACCATTATTTTCACTCCAGTTACCATTATTTACCAGTATGTTACCATTATTTTCACTCCAGTTACCATTATTTACCAATATTTTACCATAATTGCCACTCCAGTTACCATTATTTACCATTATTTTACCATTATTATCACTCCAGTTACCATCATTAACCATTATTTTACCATTATTTTCACTCCAGTTACCATTATATTTACTCCAGTTACCAATATTTACCATTATTTTACCATTATTTTCACTCCAGTTACCATTATTTACCATAATTTTCACTCCAGATACCATTGTTAACCATTATTTTACCATTATTTTCACTCCAGTTACTATTATTTACCATTAGTTTACCATCACTTACCATTATTTTACCATTATTTTCCATTATTTTACCATTATTTTCACTCCAGTTACCATTATTTACCATTATTTTACCCTTATTGTCACTCCAGTTTCTATTATTTACAATTATTTTCAATTATTTTTACTCCTGTTACCATTATTTACCATTATTTTACCATAATTTTCACTCTAGTTACCATTATTTGCGATTATTTTACCATTATTTTCACTCCAGTTACCATTATTTACCATCATTGTACCATTATTTTCACTCCAATTACCATTATTTATCATTATTTAACCAACATTTTCACTCCAGTTACCATTATTTTCTATTACTTTGCCATTATTTCCACTCCAGTTACCATTATTTACCATTATTTTACCATTATTTTTACTCCAGTTACCATTATTTAACATTATTTTACAATTATTTACCATTATTTTACGATTATTTACACTCCAGTTACCATTATTTACCATTATTTTACCATTATTTTCACTAAAGTTACCATTATTTACCATTATTTTACCATTATTTTCCATTATTTTACCTTTATTTTCACTACAGTTACCATTATTTACCATTATTTTACCATTATTTTCACTCCAATTACCATTATTTACTATTATTTTACCATTACTTTCACTCCAGTTACCATAATGTACCATTATTTTACCATTGTTTTTACTCCATTGACCATTATTTACCAATTTTTTTCCATTACTTTCACTCCAGTTACCATAATTTGCCATTATTTTACCATTATTTTTACTCCAGTTACCATTATTTACCATAATTTTACCATTATTTTCAATCCAGTTACCATAATTTACCATTATTTTGCCATTATTTTCACTCCAGTTACCATTATTTATCATTATTTTACCATTATATTCACTCGTTACCATTATTTACCATTATTCTACCAATATTTACCATTATTTTACCATAATTTTCACTCCAGTTCCCATTATTTACCATTATTTTACCATTATTTTCTCTCCAGTTACCATTATTTACCATTATTTTACCATTATTTTCACTCTAGTTACCATTATTTGCCTTTATTTTACCATTATTTTCACTCTAGTTACCATTATTTGCCTTTATTTTACCATTATTTTCACTCCAGTAACCATTATTAACATTTGTTTTACCATTATTTTCACTCCAGTTACCATTATCTAACATTATTTTACCATTATTTTCACACCAGTTACCATTATTTACCATTATTGTACCATTACTTTCACTCCAGTTACCATTATTTACCATTATTTTCCCACTATTTACCATTATTTTACCATTATTTTCACTCCAGTTACCATTATTTACCAATATTTTTCCATTATTACCATTCCAGTTACCATCATTAACCATTATTTTACCATTATTTTCACTCCAGTTACCATTATATTCACTCCAGTTACCAATATTTACCATTATTTTACCATTATTTTCACTCCAGTTACCATTATTTACCATTATTTACCATTATTTTCACTCCAGATACCATTATTAACCATTATTTTACCATTATTTTCACTCCAGTTACTATTATTTACCATTATTTTACCATCATTTACCATTATTTTACCATTATTTTCACTCCAGTTACAATTATTTTCCATTATTATGCCATTATTTTCACTCCAGCTACCATTATTTACCATTATTTTACCATTAGTTTCACTCCAGTTACCATTATTTACCATTATTTTACCCTTATCTTCACTCCAGTTTCTATTATTTACAATTATTTTACCCCTATTTTTTTACTCCTGTTAAGACTATTTACCATTATTTTACCATTATTTTCACTCAAGTTACCATTATTTGCGATTATTTTACCATTATTTTCACTCCAGTTACCATTATTTACCATTATTGTACCATTATTTTCACTCCAGTTACCATTATTTATCATTATTTAACCATTATTTTCAATCCAGTTACAATTATTTTCCATTTTTTTGCCATTTTCTCCATTCCAGTTACCATTATTTACCATTATTTTACCATTATTTTTACTCCAGTTACCATTATTTAACATTATTTTACAATTATTTACCATTATTTTACCATTATTTTTACTCCAGTTACCATTATTTACCATTAATTTGCCACTATTTTCACTAAAGTTACCATTATTTACCATTATTTTACAATTATTTTCCATTATTTTACCATTATTTTCACTACGGTTACCATTATTTACCATTATTTTACCATTATATTCACTCCAGATACCATTATTTATCCTTATTTTACCATTACTTTCACTCCAGTTACCATAATTTACCATTATTTTACCATTATTTTTACTACAGTTACCATTATTTACCATTATTTTTCCATTACTTTCAATCCAGTTACCATTTTTTATCATTATTTTACCATTATTTTCACTCGTTACCATTATTTACCATTATTCTACCAATATTTACCATTATTTTACCATAATTTTCACTCCAGTTACCATTACTTACCATTATTTTACCATTGGTTTCTCTCCAGTTACCATTATTTACCATTATTTTACCATTGTTTTCACTGCAGTTACCATTATTTACCATTATTTTATCATTATTTACCATTATTTTACCATTATTTTCACTCCACTTACCATT
Organism: Corbicula japonica; assembly: GCA_038501625.1. Classification (NCBI taxonomy): domain Eukaryota; kingdom Metazoa; phylum Mollusca; class Bivalvia; order Venerida; family Cyrenidae; genus Corbicula; species Corbicula japonica. The sequence goes on along the minus strand of JAZAYU010000375.1, from coordinate 101,704 downwards.
ATTTGCCATTATTTTACCATTTTTTTCACTCCAGTTACCATTATTTGCCATTATTTTACCATTATTTTCACTCCAGTTACAATTATTTATCATTTTTTTACCATTATTTTCACTCGTTACCATTATTTACCATTATTTAACCATTATTTACCATTATTTTACTATAATGTTCACTCCAGTTACCATTATTTACCATTATTTTACCATTATTTGCACTACAGTTACCATTATTTACCATTATTTTACCATTATTTTCACTTTAATTACCATTATTTACCATTTTTCTACGATTATTTACCATTATTTTACCATTATTTTTACTCCAGTTACCATTATTTACCATTATTTTTCCATAACTTTCACTCCAGTTACCATAATTTACCATTATTTTACCATTATTTTCACTCCAGTTAGCATTATTTACCATTATTTTACCCTTATTTTCACTCCAGTTTCTATTATTTACAATTATTTTACCATTATTTTCACTCCTGTTACCACTATTTACCATTATTTTACCATTATTTTCACTCCAGTTACCATTATTTGCGATTATTTTACCATTATTTTCACTCCAGTTACCATTATTTACCATTATTGTACCATTATTTTCAATCAGTTACCATTATTTATCATTATTTAACCATTATTTTCAATCCAGTTACAATTATTTTCCATTTTTTGCCATTTTTTCCACTCCAGTTACCATTATTTACCATTATTTTAACCTTTATTTTTACTCCAGTTACCATTGTTTAACATTATTTTACAATTATTTACCATTATTTTACCATTATTTTTACTCCAGTTACCATTATTTACCATTAATTTACCATTATTTTCACTAAAGTTACCATTATTTACCATTATTTTACCATTATTTTCCATTATTTTACCATTATTTTCACTACGGTTACCATTATTTACAATTATTTTACCATTATATTCACTCCAGATACCATTATTTATCCTTATTTTACCATTACTTTCACTCCAGTTACCATAATTTACCATTATTTTACCATTATTTTTACTCCAGTTACCATTATTTACCATTATTTTTCCATAACTTTCACTCCAGTTACCATTTTTTATCATTGTTTTATCATTATTTTCACTCGTTACCATTATTTACCATTATTCTACCAATATTTACCATTATTTTACCATAATTTTCACTCCAGTTACCATTATTTACCATTATTTTACCATTGATTTCTCTCCAGTTACCATTATTTACCATTATTTTACCATTGTTTTCACTGCAGTTACCATTATTTACCATTATTTTATCATTATTTACCATTATTTTACCGTTATTTTCACTCCACTTACCTTTATTTGCCATTATTTTACCATTTTTTTCACTCCAGTTACCATTATTTGCCATTATTTTACCATTATTTTCACTCCAGTTACAATTATTTATCATTTTTTGTTACCAATATTTTCACTCGTTACCATTATTTACCATTATTTTACCATTATTTACCATTATTTTACTATAATGTTCACTCCAGTTACCATTATTTACCATTATTTTACCATTATTTGCACTACAGTTACCATTATTTACCATTATTTTACCATTATTTTCACTTTAATTACCATTATTTACCATATTTCTTCCATTATTTACCATTATTTTACCATTATTTTTACTCCAGTTACCATTATTTACCATTATTTTTCCATTACTTTCACTCCAGTTACCATAATTTACCATTATTTTACCATTATTTTTACTCTAGTTACCATTATTTACCATTATTTTACCATTATTTTCAATCCAGTTACCATAATTTACCATTATTTTACCATTATTTTCACTCCAGTTACCATTATTTAGCATTATTTTACCATTATTTTCACTCGTTACCATTATTTACCATTATTCTACCAATATTTACCATTATTTTACCATAATTTTCACTCCAGTTACCATTATTTACCATTATTTTACCATTATTTTCACTGCAGTTACCATTATTTACCAATATTTTATCATTATTTACCATTATTTTACCATTTATTTCACTCCACTTACCATTATTTGCCATTATTTTACCATAATTTTCACTCCAGTTACCATTATTTTCCATTTTTTACCATTATTTTCACTCCAGTTAATACCATTATTTATCATTATTTTACCATTATTTTCACTCGTTACCATTATTTACCGTTTCTTACAATTATGTTCACTCCAGTAACAATTATTTACCATTATTCTACCATTATTTTCACTCCAGTTACCATTATTAACCATTGTTTTACCATTATTTTCACTCCAGTTACCATTATTTAACATTATTTTACCATTATTTTCACTCCAGTTACCATTCTTTACCATTATTGTACCATTACTTTCACTCCAGTTACCATTATTTACCATTATTTTCCCACTATTTACCATTATTTTACCATTATTTTCACTCAAGTAACCATTATTTACCAATATTTTCACTCCAGTAACCATTATTTACCAATATTTTACCATTATTACCACTCAAGTTACCATCATTAACCATTATTTTACCATTATTTTCACTCCAGTTACCATTATATTTACTCCAGTTACCAATATTTACCATTATTTTCACTCCAGTTACCATTCTTTACCATTATTTTACCATTACTTTCACTCCAGTTACCATTATTTACCATTATTTTCCCACTATTTACTATTATTTTACCATTACTTTCACTCCAGTTACCATACTTTACCATTATTTTAACTCCAGTTACCATTATTTACCATTATTTTTCCATTACTTTCACTCCAGTTACCATAATTTACCATTATTTTATCATTATTTACCATTATTTTACAATTATTTTCACTCCACTTACCATTATTTGCCATTATTTTACCATTATCATCACTCCAGTTACCATTATTTGCCATTATTTTACCATTATTTTCACTCCAGTTACCATTATTTATCATTATTTTACCATTATTTTCACTCGTTACCATTATATTTACTCCAGTTACCAATATTTACCATTATTTTCACTCCAGTTACCATTCTTTACCATTATTGTACCATTACTTTCACTCCAGTTACCATTATTTACCATTATTTTCCCACTATTTACTATTATTTTACCATTACTTTCACTCCAGTTACCATACTTTACCATTATTTTACCATTATTTTTACTCCAGTTACCATTATTTACCATTATTTTTCCATTACCATTACCATTATATTTACTCCAGTTACCAATATTTACCATTATTTTCACTGCAGTTACCATTCTTTACCATTATTGTACCATTACTTTCACTCCAGTTACCATTATTTACCATTATTTTCAAACTATTTACTATTATTTTACCATTACTTTCACTCCAGTTACCATAATTTACCATTATTTTACCATTATTTTTACTCCAGTTCCCATTATTTACCATTATTTTTCCATTACTTTCACTCCAGTTACCATAATTTACCATTATTTTATCATTATTTAGCATTATTTTACCACTAGGGATGGCAACGAGTAGTAAAATTGGTACTCGAGTACTCGGACGGTCTTCCGATCGAGTACTCGAGTACTCGAACGATTTCCGATTTTAATGGGGATAATTCCGTTCGTGTAATATCAGCTTCAACCTATTCTGTATTTATACCATATACCACATATTAAAAAAGATACTTACAGAACAAAATTGTGTTATATCTTTCGTGAAATAATCAAATCAAATAAATTAATCGAACTAAACTAAAACCATGGGGCTCGTCTGTCTGCTTTTTGGGCGTGGTCTCGTATCATGTTTCAACTTAAGATGGTTAAGCATGCATTTACCCCCGTCGTAGACCAACTTGGAACTACATTTGACTGTTTTTTCGTCCGCTGCCCGTTTGAAGTAACTCCATGCAGACGACTTTGCGGGAGGCATTTTGCTGATGTAATACAGGTATTGATTTCGGCGTTTAATTTCAGAATGTGATACTAAACATTACCATCTTTTTACGTTATCTTTTTATTTTCATTAATATTCATAGATTAGTTCGCGTCATTCACACAAAAAAATATCATCACATGCGAGTGAACCAATCAACGACTATATTGGGCGGTCCTGATTTTCTGTATAGAGCGCCAATTATCTAAATGTCAAACAATACATCTGTGCGAAATGGGTACCACAGGTGATTGGCAAACAATAGATCTGTATTACCGCTATAAAAACATTGCTAATTGACATTATTGACAAGTGCCAGTTGGGACCCTTATTTGGCAGTTTGTTATTTCACAACAATGACACTTCAACTTCAATGCGTAAAATACGTCACCTGTGGCGATTAAATGCATCGCGCATAGTGTCTAATTGCCACCGTGCCGTATATCGAAACGAATTATAAACAAAATAAACTAAATTCGTTTTTTATATCAAAATATTTATTTTTTCCGATTACTCGAGTAGTAGATTTAATACTCGATACTCGGACGTTCGATCGAGTACCCGAGTACTCGAGTAGTCGATGCCATCCCTATTTACCACTATTTTCACTCCACTTACAATTATTTGCCATTATTTTACCATTATTATCATTCCAGTTACCATTATTTTACCATTATTTTCACTCCAGTTACCATTATTTACCATTATTTACCAATATTTTCAGTCCAGATACCATTATTAACCATTATTTTACCATTATTTTCACTCCAGTTACTATTATTTACCATTATTTTACCATCATTTACAATTATTTTACTATTATTTTCACTCCAGTTACAATTTTTTTCCTTTATTTTGCCATTATTTTCACTCCAGCTACCATTATTTACCATTATTTTTCCATTACTTTCACTCCAGTTACCATAATTTACCATTATTTTATCATTATTCACCATTATTTTACCATTATTTTCACTCCACTTACCATTATTTGCCATTATTTTACCATTATCATCACTCCTGTTACCATTATTTGCCATTATTTTACCATTATTTTCACTCCAGTTACCATTATTTATCATTATTTTACCACTATTTTCACTCGTTACCATTATTTACCGTTTTTTACAATTATGTTTACTCCAGTTACAATTATTTACCATTATTTTACCATTATTTTCACTCCAGTTACCATTATTAACCATTATTGTACCATTACTTTCACTCCAGTTACCATTATTTACCATTATTTTCCCACAATTTACCATTATTTTACCATTATTTTCACTCCAGTAACCATTATTTGCCAATATTTTACCATTATTACCACTCAAGTTACCATCATTAACCATTATTTTACCATTATTTTCACTCCAGTTACCATTATATTTACTCCAGTTACCAATATTTACCATTATTTTCACTTCAGTTACCATTCTTTACCATTATTTTACCATTATTTTTACTCCAGTTACCATTATTTACCATTATTTTTCCATTACCATTACCATTATATTTACTCCAGTTACCAATATTTACCATTATTTTCACTCCAGTTACCATTCTTTACCATTATTGTACCATTACTTTCACTCCAGTTACCATAATTTACCATTATTTTATCATTATTTACCATTATTTTACCATTATTTTCACTCCACTTACCATTATTTGCCATTATTTTACCATTATTATCATTACAGTTACCATTATTTTACCATTATTTTCACTCCAGTTACCATTATTAATCATTATTTTACCATTATTTTCACTCGTTACCATTATTTACCGTTTTTTACAATTATGTTCACTCCAGTTACAATTATTTACTATTATTTTACCATTATTTTCACTCCAGTTACCATTATTAACCATTGTTTTACCATTATTTTCACTCCAGTTACCATTATTTAACATTATTTTACCATTATTTTCACTCCAGTTACCATTATTTACCATTATTGTACCATTATTTTCACTCCAGTTACCATTATTTACCATTATTTTCCCATTATTTACCATTATTTTACCATTATTTTCACACCAGTTACCATTATTTACCAATATTTTACCAATATTACCACTCCAGTTACCATTATTTACCATTATTTTACCATTATTGTCACTCCAGCTACCATCATTAACCAATTTTTTACCATTATTTTCACTCCAGTTACCATTATATTCACTCCAGTTACCAATATTTACCATTATTTTACCATTATTTTCACTCCAGTTACCATTATTTACCATTATTTACCAATATTTTCAGTCCAGATACCATTATTAACCATTATTTTACCATTATTTTCACTCCAGTTACTATTATTTACCATTATTTTACCATCATTTACAATTATTTTACTATTATTTTCACTCCAGTTACAATTTTTTTCCTTTATTGTGCCATTATTTTCACTCCAGCTACCATTATTTACCATTATTTCACCCTTATTTTCACTCCAGTTTCTATTATTTACAATTATTTTACCATTATTTTCACTCCTGTTACCATTATTTACCATTATTTTACCATTATTTTCACTCCAGTTACCATTATTTGCGATTATTTTACCATTATTTTCACTCCAGTTACCATTATTTGTCATTATTTAACCATTATTTTCAGTCCATTACAATTATTTTCCATTATTTTGCCATTATTTCCACTCCAGTTACCATTATTTACCATTATTTTACCATTATTTTTACTCAAGTTACCATTATTTATCATTATTTAACCATTATTCTCACTCCAGTTACAATTATTTTCCATTATTTTGCCATTATTTCCACTCCAGTTACCATTATTTACCATTATTTTACCATTATTTACCATTATTTTACATTTATTTTACCTCCAGTTACCATTATTTACCATTATTTTCACTGCAGTTACCATTGTGTACCATTATTTTATCATTATTTACCATTATTATACCATTTTTTTCACTCCAGTTACCATTATTTACCATTATTTTACCATTATTTTCACTCCAGTTACCATTATTTGCCATTTATTTACCATTATTTTCACTCCAGTTACCATTATTTACCATTATTTTACCAATATTTTCACTCCGGTTACTATTATTTGCCATTATTTTACCATTATTTTCACTCCAGTTACCATTATTTGCCATTATTTTACCATTATTTTCACTCCAGTTACCATTATTTATCATTATTTTACCATTATTTTCACTCGTTACCATTATTTACCGTTTTTTACAATTATGTTTACTCCAGTTACAATTATTTACCATTATTTTACCATTATTTTCACTCCAGTTACCATTATTAACGATTGTTTTAGCATTATTTTCACTCCAGTTACCATTATTTAACATTATTTTACCATTATTTTCACTCCAGTTACCATTATTTACCATTATTTTACCATTATTTTCACTCCAGTTACCATTATTTACCATTATTTTCCTATTTTTTACCATTATTTTGCCATTATTTTTACTCCAGTTACCATTATTTACCATTATTTTACCATTATTTCCACTCCAGTTACCATTATTTACCATTATTTTACCATTATTTTCACTCCAGTTACCATTATTTACCATTATTTTACCCTTATTTTCACTCCAGTTTCTATTATTTACAATTATTTTACCATTATTTTCACTCCTGTTACCATTATTTACCATTATTTTCCCATTATTTTCATTCCAGTTACCATTATTTGCGATTATTTTACCATTATTTTCTCTCCAGTTACCAATATTTACCATCATTGGACCATTATTTTCACTCCATTTACCATTATTTACCATTATTTTACCATTATTTTTACTCCAGTTACCATTATTTAACATTATTTTACAATTATTTACCATTTTTTTACCATTATTTTCACTCCAGTTACCATTATTTATCATTATTTTACCATTATTTTCACTAAAGTTACCATTATTACCATTATTTTACCATTATTTTCCATTATTTTACCTTTATTTTCACTACAGTTACCAATATTTGCCATTATTTGACCATTATTTTCACTCCCGTTCCTATTATTTAATATTATTTAACCATTACTTTCACTCCAGTTACCATAATTTACCATTATTTTACCATTATTTTTACTCAAGTTACCATTATTTACCATTATTTTACCATTACTTTCACTCCAGTTACCATAAATAACCATTATTTTACCATTATTTTTACTCAAGTTACCATTATTTACCATTATTTTAACTTAATTTTCATTCCAGTTACCATTATTTACCATTATTTTACCATTATTTTCACTCCAGTTACCATTATTTATCATTATTTTACCATTATTTTCACTCGTTACCATTATTTACCATTATTTTATCATTATTTACCATTATTTTACCATTATTTTCAGTCCATTACAATTATTTTCCATTATTTTGCCATTATTTCCACTCCAGTTACCATTATGTACCATTATTTTACCATTATTTTTACTCAAGTTACCATAATTTATCATTATTTAACCATTATTTTCACTCCAGTTACAATTATTTTCCATTATTTTGCCATTATTTCCACTCCAGTTACCATTATTTACCATTATTTTACCATTATTTACCATTATTTTACATTTTTTTTACCTCCAGTTACCATTATTTACCATTATTTTCACTGCAGTTACCATTATGTACCATTATTTTATCATTATTTACCATTATTTTACCATTATTTTCACTCCAGTTACCATTATTTACCATTATTTTACCAATATTTTCACTCCGGTTACTATTATTTGCCATTATTTTACCTTTATTTTCACTCCAGTTACCATTATTTGCCATTATTTTACCATTATTTTCACTCCAGTTACCATTGTTTATCATTATTTTACCATTATTTTCACTCGTTACCATTATTTACCGTTTTTTACAATTATGTTTATTCCAGTTACAATTATTTACCATTATCTTACCATTATTTTCACTCCAGTTACCATTATTAACCATTGTTTTACCATTATTTTCACTCCAGTTACCATTATTTACCAGTATGTTACCATTATTTCCACTCCAGTTACCATTATTTACCATTATTTTACCATTATTTTCACTCCAGTTACCATTATTTACCATTATTTTACCCTTATTTTCACTCCAGCTTCTATTATTTACAATTATTTTACCATTATTTTCACTCCTGTTACCATTATTTACCATTATTTTCCCATTATTTTCATTCCAGTTACCATTATTTGCGATTATTTTACCATTATTTTCTCTCCAGTTACCAATAATTACCATCATTGTACCATTATTTTCACTCCATTTACCATTATTTATCATTATTTAACCATTTTTTTCACTCCAGTTTCCATTATTTTCCATTATTTTGCCATTATTTTCACTCCAGTTACCATTATTTACCATTATTTTACCATTATTTTTACTCCAGTTACCATTATTTAACATTATTTTACAATTATTTACCATTATTTTACCATTATTTTCACTCCAGTTACCATTATTTATCATTATTTTACCATTATTTTCACTAAAGTTACCATTATTACCATTATTTTACCATTATTTTCCATTATTTTACCTTTATTTTCACTACAGTTACCAATATTTGCCATTATTTTACCATTATTTTCACTCCAGTTACTATTATTTAATATTATTTAACCATTACTTTCACTCCAGTTACCATAATTTACCATTTTTTACCATTATTTTAACTCCAGTTACCATTATTTACCATTATTTTACCATTACTTTCACTCCAGTTACCATAAATTACCATTATTTTACCATTATTTTTACTCAAGTTACCATTATTTACCATTATTTTACCATAATTTTCACTCCAGTTACCATTATTTACCATTATTTTACCATTATTTTCACTCCAGTTACCATTATTTATCATTATTTTACCATTATTTTCACTCGTTACCATTATTTACCATTATTTTATCATTATTTACCATTATTTTACCATTATTTACACTCCAGTTACCATTATTTGCCATTATTTTACCATTATTTTCACTCCATTTACCATTATTTATCATTATTTTACCATTATTTTCACTCGTTACCATAATTTACCATTATTTTATCATTATTTACCATTATATTACCATAATTTTCACTCCAGTTACCATTATTTACCCTTATTTTACCATTATTTTCACTACAGTTACCATTATTTACCATTATTTTACCATTATTTTCACTTTAGTTACCATTATTTAACATTATTTTACCATTATTTACTATTAATTTACCCTTTTTTTCACTCCCACCATTATTTACAATTATTTCCTATTATTTCCACTCCAGTTACAAATATTTACCATTATTTTATCATTATTTACAAGTATGTTACCATTATTTTCACTCCAGTTACCATTATTTACCATTATTTTACCATTATTTTCACTCCAGTTACCATTATTTACCATTATTTTCTATTATTTCCACTCCAGCTACCGATATTTACCATTATTTTGTCATTATTTACCATTATTTTACAATTATTTTTACGCCAGTTACAATTATTTACCATTAATTTACCATTATTTTCACTGCAGATACCATTATTTACCATTATTTTACCTTTTTTTCACTGCAGTTACCATTATTTGCCATTATTTTATCATTATTTACCATCATTTTACCACTATTTTCACTCCAGTTACCATTATTTGCCATTAATTTACCATTATTTTTACTCCAGTTACCATTATTTGCCATTATTTTCACTCCAGTAACCATTATTTACCATTATTTTCACTCTAGTAACCATTATTTACCATAATTTTACTATTATTTTTACTCCAGTAACCATTATTTACCATTATTTTACCATTATTTACCCTTATTTTACAATAATTTTCACTCCAGTTACCATTATTTACCATTATTTTACCATTATTTACACTCCACTTACCATTATTTTCCATTATTTTACCTTTATTTTTCACTACAGTTACCATTATTTACCATTATTTTACCATTATTTTCACTCCATTTACCATTATTTATCATTATTTTACCATTATTTTCACCCGTTACCATAATTTACCATTATTTTATCATTATTTACCATTATATTACCATAATTTTCACTACAGTTACCATTATTTACCATTATTTTACCATTATTTTCACTTTAATTATCATTATTTACCACTATTTTACCATTATTTACTATTAATTTACCCTTTTTTTCACTCCCACCATTATTTACAATTATTTCCTATTATTTCCACTCCAGTTACAAATATTTACCATTATTTTATCATTATTTACAAGTATGTTACCATTATTTTCACTCCAGTTACCATTATTTACCATTATTTTACCATTATTTTCACTCCAGTTACCATTATTTACCATTATTTTCTATTATTTCCACTCCAGCTACCGATATTTACCATTATTTTGTCATTATTTACCATCATTTTACAATTATTTTTACTCCAGTTACAATTATTTACCATTAATTTACCATTATTTTCACTGCAGATAATATTATTTACCATTATTTCACCTTTTTTTCACTGCAGTTACCATTATTTGCCATTATTTTATCATTATTTACCATCATTTTACCACTATTTTCACTCCAGTTACCATTATTTGCCATTAATTTACCATTATTTTTACTCCAGTTACCATTATTTGCCATTATTTTCACTCCAGTAACCATTATTTACCATTATTTTCACTCTAGTAACCATTATTTACCATAATTTTACCATTATTTTTACTCCAGTAACCATTATTTACCATTATTTTACCATTATTTACCCTTATTTTACCATAATTTTCACTCCAGTTACCATTATTTACCATTATTTTACCATTATTTACACTCCACTTACCATTATTTTCCATTATTTTACCTTTATTTTTCACTACAGTTACCATTATTTACCATTATTTTACCATTATTTTCACTTCAGTTACCATTATTTACTATTATGTTACCATTACTTTCGCTACAGTTACCATAATTTACCATTATTTCAACATTATTTTTACTCCAGATACCATTATTTACCATTATTTTACCAGTACTTTCACTCCAGTTACCATAATTTCCCATTATTTTACCATTATTTTCACTCCAGTTACCATTATTTACCATTATTTTACCATTATTTTCACTCCAGTAACCATTATTTACCATTATTTTCACTCTAGTAACCATTATTTACCATTATTTTACCATTATTTTTACTCCAGTAACCATTATTTACCATTATTTTACCATTATTTACCCTTATTTTACCATACTTTTCACTCCAGTTACCATTATTTACCATTATTGTACCATTAATTTCACTCCAGTTACCATTATTTACCATTATTTTACCATTATTTTCACTTTAATTACCATTATTTACCATTATTTTACCATTATTTACTATTATTTTACCATTATTTTCACTCCAGTTACCATTATTTGCCATTATTTTACCACCATTTTACCATTATTTTACTCCAGTTACCATTATTTAGCATTATTTTACCATTACTTTCACTCCAGTTACCATTATTTAGCATTATTTTACCATTATTTTCACTGCAGTTACCATTATTTACCAGTATGTTACCATTATTTACCAGTATGTTACCATTATTTTCACTACAGTGACCATTATTTACCAATATTTTACCATCATTTTACAATTATTTTACCATAATGGTCACTGCAGTCACCATTATTTACCAGTATGTTACCATTATTTTCACTACAGTGACCATTATTTACCAATATTTTACCATTATTTTCACTCCAGTTACCATTATTTACCGTTATTTTACCATTATTGTCACTCCAGTTACCATCATTAACCATTATTTTACTATTATTTTCACTCCGGTTACCATTATATTCACTCCAGTTACCAATATTTACCATTATTTTACCATTATTTTCACTCCAGTTACCATTATTTACCATTATTTACCATTATTTTCACTCCAGATACCGTTATTTACCATTATTTTACCATTATTTTCACTCCAGTTACTATTATTTACCATTATTTTTCCATCATTTAAAAATATTTTACCATTATTTTCACTCCAGTTACAATTATTTTCCATTATTTTGCCATTATTTTCACTCCAGCTACCATTATTTACCATTATTTTACCATTATTTTCACTCCTGTTACCATTATTTACCATTATTTTACCATTATTTTCACTCCAGTTACCATTATTTGCGATTATTTTACCATTATTTTCACTCCAGTTACCATTATTTACAATCATTGTACCATTATTTTCACTCAAGTTACCATTATTTATCATTATTTAACCATTATTTTCACACCAGTTACCATTATTTTCCATTATTTTGCCATTATTTTCACTCAAGTTACCATTATTTACCATTATTTTACCATTATTTTTACTCCAGTTACCATTATTTACCATTATTTTACAATAATTTACCATTATTTTACCATTATTTTCACTCCAGTTACCATTATTTACCATTATTTTACCATTATTTTCACTAAAGTTACCATTATTTACCATTATATTACCATTATTTTCCATTATTTTACCTTTATTTTTCACTACAGTTACCATTATTTACCATTATTTTACCATTATTTTCACTTCAGTTACCATTATTTACTATTATGTTACCATTACTTTCGCTCTAGTTACCATAATTTACCATTATTTCACCATTATTTTTACTCCAGATACCATTATTTACCATTATTTTACCAGTACTTTCACTCCAGTTACCATAATTTACCATTATTTTACCATTATTTTCACTCCAGTTACCATTATTTACCATTATTTTACCATTATTTTCACTCCAGTTACCATTATTAACCATTATCTACCATTATTTTCACTCCAGTTACCATTGTTTATCATTATTTTACCATTAATTTCACTCGTTACCATTATTTACCATTATTCTACCAATATTTACCATTATTTTACCATAATTTTAATTCCAGTTACCATTATTTACCATTATTTTACCATTATTTTCACTCGTTACCATTATTTACCATTATTTTAAAATTATTTACCATTATTTTACAATAAATTTCACTCCAGTTACCATTATTTACCATTATTTTACCATTATTTTTACTTTAATTACCATTATTTACCATTATTTTACAATTATTTACCATTATTATACCATAATTTTCACTCCAGTTACCATTATTTACCATTATTTTACCATTATTTTCACTGCACTTACCATTATTTACCATTATTTTATCATTATTTACCATTATTTTACCATTATGTTCACTCCACTTACCATTATTTTACCATTATTTTCAGTCCAGTTGCCATTATTTGCCATTATTTTACCATTATTTTCATTCACGTTACCATTATTTATCATTATTTTACCATTATTTTCACTCGTTACTATTATTAACCATTATTTTACCATTATTTACCATTATTATACCATTATTTTCACTCCGGTTACCATTATTTACCATTATTTTTCCATTATTTTCACTCCACTTTCCATTATTTGCCATTATTTTGCCATTATTTTCACTCCACTTACCATTATTTGCCATTATTTTACCATTATTTTCACTCCAGTTACCATTATTTATCATTATTTTACCACTATTTTCACTCGTTACCATTATTTACCGTTTTTTACAATTTTTTCACTCTAATTACAATTATTTACCATTATTTTACCATTATTTTCACTCCAGTTACCATTATTAGCCATTGTTTTACCATTATTTACACTCCAGTTACCATTATTTAACATTATTTTACCATTATTTTCACTCCAGTTACCATTATTTACCATTATTTTACCATTATTTTCACTACAGTTACCATTATTTACGATTATTTTACCATTATTTTCACTTTAATTACAATTATTTACCATTATTTTACCTTTATTTACCATTATTCTACCATTATTTTTACTCCAGTTACCATTATTTACCATTATTTTACCATTATTTTAACAAAAGTTATAAATATTTACCATTATTTTACCATTATTTTCCATTACTTTACCTTTATTTTCACTACAGTTACCATTATTTACCATTATTTTACCATTATTTTCACTCCAGTTACAATTATTTACTATAATTTTACCATTACTTTCATTCCGGTTACCATTATTTACCATTATTTTACCATAATTTTTCACTCAAGTTACCATTATTAACCATTATTTTACCATTTCTTCACTGCAGGTACCAATATTTACCATTTTTTATCATTATTTACCATTATTTTCCCATTATTTTCACTCCAGTTACCATTATTTGCCATTTGTCCCATTATTTTCACTCCAGTTACCATTATTTGCATTATTTTACCATTATTTTCACTCCAGTTACAATTATTTACCATTATTTTACCATTATTTTCACTCGTTACCATTATTTACCATTATTCTACCAATATTTACCATTATTTTACCATAATTTTCACTCCAGTTACCATTATTTACCATTATTTTACCATTATTTTCACCCGTTACCATCATTTACCATTATTTTACCATTATTTACCATTATTTTACAATAATTTTCACTCCAGTTACCATTATTTACCATTATTTTACCATTATTTTCAATTTAATTACCATTATTTACCATTATTTTACAATTATTTACCATTATTATACCATTATTTTCACTCCAGTTACCATTATTTACCATTATTTTACCATTATTTTCACTCCACTTACCATTATTTACCATTATTTTATCAATATTTACCATTATTTTACCATTATTTTCACTCCACTTACTATTATTTGCCATTATTTTACCATTATTTTCATTCACGTTACCATTATTTATCATTATTTTACCATTATTTTCACTCGTTACCATTATTAACCATTTTTTACCATTATTTACCATTATTATACCATTATTTTCACTTCAGTTACCATTATTTACCATTATTTTACCATTATTTTGACACCACTTTCCATTATTTGCTATTATTTTGCCATTATTTTCACTCCACTTACCATTATTTGCCATTATTTTACCATTATTTTCACTCCAGTTACCATTATTTACCATTATTTTACCATTATTTTCACTCCAGTTACCATTATATAACATTATTTTACCATTATTTTCACTACAGTTA
The DNA here is from genome assembly GCA_038501625.1 of Corbicula japonica. NCBI lineage: Eukaryota > Metazoa > Mollusca > Bivalvia > Venerida > Cyrenidae > Corbicula > Corbicula japonica. The sequence continues at coordinate 85,663 of JAZAYU010000375.1, read as the reverse complement.
CCATTATTTACGATTATTTTACCATTATTTTCACTTTAATTACCATTATTTACCATTATTTTACCATTATTTTTACTCCAGTTACCATTATTTACCATTATTTTACCATTATTTTCACAAAAGTTAAAAATATTTTCCATTATTTTACCATTATTTTCCATTACTTTACCTTTATTTTCACTACAGTTACCATTTTTTACCATTATTTTACCATTATTTTCACTCCAGTTACAATTATTTACTATAATTTTACCATTACTTTCATTCCGGTTACCATTATTAACCATTATTTTACCATTATTTTTACTCCAGTTACCATTATTTACCATTATTTTACAGTAATTTTTCACTCCAGTTACCATTATTAACCATTATTTTACCATTTTTTCACTGCAGGTACCAATATTTACCATTTTTTATCATTATTTACCATTATTTTACCATTATTTTCACTCCAGTTACCATTATTTGCCATTGTTCCCATTATTTTCACTCCAGTTACCATTATATGCATTATTTTACCATTATTTTCACTCCAGTTAAAATTATTTACCATTATTTTACCTTTATTTTCACTCGTTACCATTATTTAAAATTATTTTACCATTATTTACCATTATTTTACCATACTTTTCACTCCAGTTATTATTATTTACCATTAATTAACCATTATTTTCAAGTCAGTTACCATTATTTACCATAAGTTTACCATTATTGTCACTATAATTACCATTATTTACCATTTTTTTACCATTATTTACTATTATTTTACCATTATTTTCACTCCAGTTACCATTATTTACAGTTTTTTACCATAATTTTCACTCCAGTTACCATTATTTACCATTATTTTACCATTATTTTCACTCCAGTTACTATTATTTGCCAATATTTTACCATTATTTTCACTCCAGTTACCATTATTTGCCAATATTTTACCATTATTTTCACTCCAGTTACAATTATTTACCATTATTTTACCATTATTTTCACTCCAGTTACCATTATTTTCACTCTAGTTACCATAACTTACCATTATTTTACGATTTTTTTATCATTATTTACCATTGTTTTACCATTATTTTCACTCGTTTCCATTATTTTCCATTATTTTACCATTATTTACCATTATTTTACCATATTTTCCCCTCCAGTTACCATTATTTACCATTATTTTACCATTATTTTCACTCCAGCTACCATTATTTACCATTATTTTACCATTATTTTCACTGCAGTTACCATTATATACCATTATTTTTTCATAATTTACCATTATTTTACCATTATTCTCACTCCACTTACCATTATTTGCCATTATTTTACCATTATTTTCACTCCAGTTACCATAATTTGCCATTATTTTACCATTATTTTCACTCCAGTTACCATTATTTATCATTTTTTTACCAATATTTTCTCTCGTTACCATTATTTACCATTATTTTACCACTATTTACCATTATTTTACCATAATTTTCTCTCCAGTTACCCTTATTTACCATTATTTTACCATTATTTTCACTCCAGTTACCATTATTTACCATTATTTTACCATTATTTTCACTCCAGTTACCATTATTTACGATTTTTTATCATTATTTACCATTGTTTTACCATTATTTTCACTCCACTTACCATTATTTGCCATTATATTACCAATATTTTCACTCCAGTTACCATTATTTGCCATTATTTTACCAATATTTTCACTCCAGTTACCGTTATTTGCCATTATTTTACCATTATTTTCACTCCAGTTACCATTATTTATCATTATTTTACCATTATTTTCACTCGTTACCATTATTTACCATTATTTTACCATTATTTGCCATTATTTTACCATAATTTTCACTCCAGTTACCATTATTTACCATTATTGTACCATTATTTTCACTACAGTTACCATTATTTACCATTATTTTACCATTATTTTCACTCCAGTTACTATTATTTGCCAATATTTTACCATTATTTTCACTCCAGTTACCATTATTTGCCAATATTTTACCATTATTTTCACTCCAGTTACAATTATTTACCATTATTTTACCATTATTTTCACTCCAGTTACCATTATTTTCACTCTAGTTACCATAACTTACCATTATTTTACGATTTTTTATCATTATTTGCCATTGTTTTACCATTATTTTCACTCGTTACCATTATTTTCCATTATTTTACCATTATTTACCATTATTTTACCATATTTTCCACTCCAGTTACCATTATTTACCATTATTTTACCATTATTTTCACTCCAGCTACCATTATTTACCATTATTTTACCATTATTTTCACTGCAGTTACCATTATATACCATTATTTTTTCATAATTTACCATTATTTTACCATTATTCTCACTCCACTTACCATTATTTGCCATTATTTTACCATTATTTTCACTCCAGTTACCATAATTTGCCATTATTTTACCATTATTTTCACTCCAGTTACCATTATTTATCATTTTTTTTACCAATATTTTCTATCGTTACCATTATTTACCATTATTTTACCACTATTTACCATTATTTTACCATAATTTTCTCTCCAGTTACCATTATTTACCATTATTTTACAGTTACCATTATTTACCATTATTTCTTCATTATTTACCATTATTTTACCATTATTTTCACTCCAGGTACCATTATTTACCATTATTTTACCATTATTTTCACTCCAGTTACCATTATTTACCATTATTTTACCAATATTTTCACTCCAGTTACCATTATTTACCATTAGTTTACCATTATTTTCAATTAATTTACCATTATTTTCACTCCAGTTACCATTATTTACCATTATTTTACCATTATTTTCACTCCAGTAACCATTATTTACAATTATTTTACCATTATTTTCACTCCAGTTACCACTATTTACCATTATTTTACCATTATTTTCACTCCAGTTACCATTATTTACCATTATTTTACCATCATGTTCACTCCAGTTACCATTATTTACCTCTATTTTACCATAATTTTCATTCCAGTTACCATTATTTAATATTATTTTACCATTATTTTCACTCCTGTTACCATTATTTTCCATTATTTATCCATTATTTTCACTCCAGTTACCATTATTTGCCATTATTTTACCATTATTTTCACTCCAGTTACCATTATTTTCCATTATTTTATCATTATTTTCACTCCAGTTACCATTATTTACCATTATTTTACCATTATTTTTACTCCAGTTACCAAAATTTACCATTATTTTACCATTATTTTCACTAAAGTTACCATTATTTACCAATATTTTACCATTATTTTTTATTGTTTTACCTTTATTTTCACTACAGTTACCAATATTTACCATTACTTTACCATTATTGTCACTCCAGTTACCATTATTTACCATTATTTTACCATTCTTTTCACTCCAGTTACCATCATTTGCCATTATTTTACCATTATTTTCACTCCAGTTACCATTATTTTACAATTATGTTCACTCCAGTTACAATTATTTACCATTATTTTACCATTATTTTCACTCCAGTTTCCCTTATTAACCATTATTTTACCATTATTTTCACTCCAGTTACCATTATTTACCATTATTTTACCATTATTTCACTGCAGTTACCATTATTTACCATTATTTTATCATTATTTACCATTATTTTGGGTAGGTATAAAATACGCAATGGAAAAATGGACCGCAATGGAAACAAAATACGCAATGTAAATAAAAAATTATTTTTTGTAAATATTTTTGTTTTATATGAATAAATAACAATGATTGAATATTTTATAATCAAGAACATTATATTTTTAATATTATCTAAGTGTCCGGGTTTTCCATTCGGAAATATTATTGAAATACCTACTTTAAACGCTGCGCAATTGAAATTCACGTGCATGCAATGGAAATGTACATCGAGGATATTTTGCTTTTTATTGTATTAGTTTGTAATTGCTCAGTAAAATTTATTTAGTTAAGAAATGAAACTGTAATCGAACATGAAACGAAATACATTTAGTAGATTGACGGTTTTAGATTATCGCCAAATGGAAGGTTACATGTACGAAATGGAAATGTAAAACTTATTTCTTCACTATTTTGAATGCATGTAGGATTAATCACACGTCCTAGTTATAATATAATTAAAGGAGTACCTTTATAAATTGAATAAATTTTCATAAAAATCATTCAATTTTGAGGCTTATTTGAAGACCGCGGTTGTGTAGATATTTCGTGCGCAATGGAAATTTTCATGTGCATAAGCTTCAGGGCGTTAGTCTTATAAATAATCAAAGAAATTATTCGTACAATTATTACTTATAACTGGAATAAAAATATGTTTCAAGACTACGCAATGGAAATGCACATGTACGCAATGAAAAAGAAATCACGATTGACGAGTGCAAACAAACAAAACTATAATAAAGAATACATAAATTTGTAAAAAAAACAAAACAAAAACAGTCTTATTTCATATGTCGGGGCCTATTTAAGGACCAGGTCCGATCATTGTAATAATGATCGCCCATCCGATCGTGTAGATATTTCGTGCGCAATGGAAATTTTCATGTACGCAATAGAAAATGAAAATCAAGATCTTCAACTAACTTTGTGTTCGTAAATGCAAATGAACACATGCATAAGCTTAAGGGCGTTACTCTTATAAATAATCAAAGAAATTATTCGTACAATTATAACTGGAAAACACCTCAATGAATAAAAATATGTTTCAAGACTACGCACTGGAAATGCACATGTACGAAATGAAAAAGAAATCACGATTGACGAGTGCAAACAAACAAAACTATAATAAAGAATACATTGATTGGTAAAACAATAGTCTTATTTCATATGTCTGCGCCTATTTAAGGACCAAATTCAACCCCAGCGAAATTAAACCATTTAACAGGGTCTCTTTCAAGGAAAACACAGTTGCGCGAATTCATTCCCCCGCGAATATGTTATTTTCGGGTTTTGCGCGAAAATTCGTCTCCGCGAAATCAAATGATGCTACAGTATAGATAGTCGGGACCTATTAAAGTTCCAGGTCCGACCATAATGGTCGTCCATCCGACTGTGTCTATCATTGTCGTTTTGCCTTTTTTATTGGCGTAGTTGAACGTTCTGCTCTTTTTCTTCTAACCTGGTTTGGTTTTTTCCCGGCCGTTGGAGTTTTCATTTATGTTCTGCATGGTATGGATCGAAATTGTACTATTTAATGGTGTAATTACTGAGTTGCGCTCAACCCGGGGCTAGGCGGCGTGGGTAGTAATATGCATTCCCATTACTGCCCATGAACAGGCTAAATTATACAAGCTACAAAACTTAAAGAGAGATAGACCGAGGTAGGTTTCATTGTCAAACATTCTATTGGAAGTATATCGGTATATAACTTGTAATTGGGGAACTAATTTGCACAGCACGAATTATGTTGATATTATAATTATTCTGACGCTTCTATATAAATTTATGTAAATTTATATATTATAGAATACTACACCGCCGTGGTAACATCATATTTCGCGTGGGACGAAGTTTCGCGCATGGTAAATGCGCAAAAATTACACTACATAAAATTGCACACATCACATGTTGAGCTAGAAATATAAAGTGGCGCAAAAATGCGTGATTATATCTTTAGCGCGAAATTCTGTCCCGCGAAACATGATATCACTCATGAACACTGTGAGATAAATGAGTTTATTGAGAATCACATTTCATTCTGTTCAGGAGGATACAAATATTCTAAACTAATTTACACTTTACAATGTTCTAACTACACCAGTCATATTTTTTAATTTCTCAGCAAGGTTTCGGGATATACACTTCAAACTTGAAATATTATAAGTTACATCATTTTCACTTGTTTGTATGAAACATTTATTAAATTCTGTTTACGCGTTTAGAAAACACTTGACATTTCATCAATGAGTGAAACCAAAAGTCAGCAAATTGTCGTTATACGAGTATTCTCCGTAAACGAAAATTCATGTCTCATTGTGTTTTTGATCGATGTAGTTAGAACATTGGTTTTAAGTGGATTTATTTAAAAAATAAAACACCCTTAAGAAAAAAAGGGTTTTGGTACAAAATACATGTCTTATAAAATAAACTAACAACTGTATGATATTTCCATAATAGGTCTTATCAAAATATTTCATAAGGTCTCTTATCTAATCCATTATCTGTGAACGCCCTTAGACATATCAACTATCAGAGTCCAATAAACAGCTTAGCAGGATATCAATTAGGGAGCCGTCCAGTTACGATGTCTAAATAAAACGATAAATGCCCCCTTTAAGCTCCGCCCTTTTGAAAACGAAGCTAGCAAGCCGCGTCCTCTTGCCTTAATATAATAAATCCAAACACTCAATTTATCAATAATTTATAAAAGAACCCGATTTATATGTTTTATGTATCTGCAAGACAGGTAATGATGAATCAGTGAAATATATAAAATTGAATGAAGATATATAAAACTGTGTCAATTAACCATTCCAGTTTTCATACCCAAATTCAAGTTTGATATCACATATATGCAGTTTCAGCATGTTTTCCATATTTTATATAATAGCACTTTATAGCTAGACCCCTTAAAAAACATAATAGGATTAAGCTTCTGGGATTATGCATTACTATTTTATGTGATTTTCATTCCCCCCCCCCCAAAAAAAAACAGATAACAATACAATTTAAATAAGCAACTAAATAATCTAGAACAAACAAATGTAATTAACTTTTACATTAAAAATTTTAAGCGTTTTTGTTCGAAACAATCACAACACAATTCATTGAACAGCACTTTTTCGCTATTGAGATTTTTATAATTTTTTCCGTTATATCGATGAACGTGCAAGGAGGAGTGTAGTGGGCCCTTAAATAATGAACAATAGAAAGATAATGAAATCAGATACTGACACAGATATACCGTTATTTTTTAATTATTTATTGCGAATTTGACATGCAAGAACAAAACAAGTGATTTTAATGAAACCCTTAAATTCGATGATTTATATCTTCAATAATAAAATTATGTTACAAAATTTGCGCCGACCAAATATTAAATCCTGCCTACACCCCTGATAATTGTTAGTTAAATTCATTTACTTTCAAACCATTATCTACCAAATCCTCATTATAATAAATAAAGGGACCCTTAGTTATCTGCCAAAGTATACATTATCACTAACGGTTCCTTTTTATAATTAATTTTGTGGTAGCAAATTCTTTTATCTTTCCTAATCTGCCAGTAATCTCGGACCCCTGGTGGGAACAAAGCCGAAGGTGTGAAATGCAATGGTGTATTGGCATTAACGTGTCATATGTGTGCTACTGGTATTGCACTGGATAACCATTTGGCTAAAAGGCCCTTCTAAAAATCTGATGTTTTGATTGATAACAAATTCAATAATTGTTATTAAATCTTTTAAAAGGCAACCAAATATCAATTAAAACAAACTCTTTATTTCCACTGCGTTCACGTGAATTTCCATTGCGCACCATTTTTGAGGATTATTTCATATATATTGGAAACCTGAACACTAAGACATTATTTAAAAAAAATATTTCATGTTTATGACCGATGAAATATTATTAAAACATCATTTATAAGTCAATTTTCATTCAAATATTAGAGAATAGCAATAAAATCACGATCTTCATTTCCATTGCGTCCACAGGAATTTCCATTGCGCAAGAATTATTAAGGTATTTCATTAATATTTACGAATCTGAAACCTGGACACTTGGTTTAAATAAAAAATAATATGTTTTGGTTGTTATAATATTCAATCTTTGTCATAAATTCTTATAAAAACTAATATTTACACAAAATAAATATTTTTTATTTCAATTGCGTACACGTGAATTTCCATTGCGCACGATTTTTGAGGATTATTTCATATATACTGGAAACCTGAACACTATGACATAATTAAAAAAATATTTCATGTTTATGACCGATGAAATATTATTAAAACATCATTTCTAAGTCAATTTTCATTCAAATATTAGAGAACAGCAATAAAATCACGATCTTCATTTCCATTGCGTCCACAGGAATTTCCATTGCGCAAGAATTATTAAGGTATTTCATTAATATTTACGAATCTGGACACTTGGTTTAAATTAAAAATAACATGTTTTTGGTTGATAAAATATTCATCCTTTGTTATTAATTCTATAAAAACAAATATTTACACAAAATAAATATTTTTTATTTCCATTGCGTATTTTGTTTCCATTGCGGTCCATTTTTCCATTGCGTATTTTATACCTACCGATTATTTTCACTCCAGTTACCATTATTTGCCATTTTTTTACCATTACTGTCACTCCAGTTACCATTATTTGCCATTATTTTACCATTATTTTCACTCCAGTTACCATTATTTACCATTGTTTTACCATTATTTTCACTCGTTACCATTATTTACCATTATTTTACCATTATTTACCATTATTTTAACATAATTTTCACTCCAGTTACCATTATTAACTATTATTTTACCAATATTTTCACTGCAGTTACCATTATTTACCATTATTTTATCATTATTTACCATTATTTTATCATTATTTACCATTTTTTTACCATTATTTTCACTATAGTTACGATTATTTACCATTATTTTACCATTATTTTCACTCCAGTTACCATTATTTGCCATTATTTTACCATTATTTTCACTCCAGTTACCATTTTTTATCATTATGTTACCATTATTTTCACTAGTTACCATTCTTTACCATTATTTTACCATTATTTTCACTTTTATTACCATTATTTACCATTATTTTACCATTATTTACCATTATTTTACCATTATTTTCACTCCAGTTACCCTTATTTACCATTATTTTCTATTATTTCCACTCCAGTTACCATTATTTACCATTATTTTATCATTATTTACCATTATTTTACCATTATTTTTACTCCAGTTCCCATTATTTACCATTATTTTACCATTATTTTCACTCCAGTTACCATTATTTTTCACTCGTTACCATTATTTACCGTTTTTTACCACTATTTTCACTCCAGTTACCAATATTTACCATTATTTTACCATTATTTTCACTCGAGTTACCATTATTTACCATTATTTTACCATTATTTACCATTATTTTCTTTCCAGTTACCATTATTTACCAGTATGTTACCATTATTTTCACTCCAGTTACCATTATTTACCAATATTTTACCATTATTTCCACACCAGTTACCATTATTTACCATTATTTTACCATTATTGTCACTCCAGTTACCATCATTAACCATTATTTTACCATTATTTTCACTCCAGTTACCTTTATATTCACTCCAGTTACCAATATTTACCATTATTTTACCATTATTTTCACTCCAGATACCATTATTTACCATTGTTTTACCATCATTTTCACGACAGTTACCATTATTTACCATTATTTTAGAATTATTTACCATTACTTTACCATTATTTTTACTCCAGTTACCATTATTTACCATTATTTTACAATTATTTACCATTATTTTACCATTATTTTCACTCCAGTTACCATTATTTACCATTATTTTACCATTTTTGTCACTAAAGTTACCATTATTTACCATTATTTTACAATTATTTTTCATTATTTTACCATTATGTTCACTACAGTTATCATTATTTACCATTATTTTACCATTATTTTCACTCCAGTTACCATTATTTACTTTTTTTTACCATTTTTTTCACTCCAGTTACCATAATTTACCATTATATAACCATTATTTTTACTCCAGTTACCATTATTTACCATTATTTTACCATTATTTTCACTCCAGTTACCATTATTTTACCATTATTTCTCTGCAGTTACCATTATTTACCATTATTTTATCATTATTTACCATTATTTTACCATTATTGTCACTCCAGTTACCATTATTTACCATTATTTAACAATTATTTTTCATTATTTTACCTTTATTTTCACTACAGTTACCATTCTTTACCATTATTATTTTCACTGCAGTTACCAATATTTACCATTATTTTATCATTATTTACCATTATTTTACCATTAATTTCACTCCAGTTACCATTATTTGCCATTATTTTACCATTATTTTCACTCCAGGTACCATTATTTGCCATTATTTTACCATTATTTTCACTCCAGTTACCATTATTTACCATGATTTTCCCTCCAGTTACCATTATTTACCATTACTTTACCAATATTTTCACTCCAGTTACCATTATTTACCATTACTTTACCATTTTTTTCACTTTAATTACCTTTATTTACCATTATTTTACCATTATTTACCATTATTTTACCATTATTTATACTCCAGTTACCATTATTTGCCATTATTTTACCATAATTTTACCATTATTTACACTCCAGTTACCATTATCTACCACCATTGTACCATTATTTTCACTCCAGTTACCATTATTTGCCATTATTTTACCATTATTTTCACTCCAGTTACCATTATTTATCATTATGTTACCATTATTTTCACTAGTTACCATTATTTACCATTATTTTATCATTATTAACCATTATTTTATCATTATTTACCATTATTTTACCATTATTTTCACTCCAGTTACCATTATTTACCATTATTTTACCATTATTTTCACTCCAGTTACCATTATTTACCATTATTTTCACTCCAGTTACCATTATTTATCATTACTTTACCATTAATTCCACTCGTTACCATTATTTACCATTAACACGTTCTGATTTAGATAGTCCCAATTCTGATATGCCCTATATTTTGCTATATTTTGCTGATTATTTTGTCGTCTGTTTTGAACAAAATCTCAACATTATTATTGTAATTTGTATGAAGAGAACAAACATAAACTCTAATTGTGTCGATTTTTTTTATTAAAGTATAAACCACAAGTTTCCTAACATCGTTTACCAACATCTATTCGAATAAAACTTCATCATAGTCAAACAATCTGTTCTACAGAAGAGGGAACCTGGTGGCTGAATTCAGCCACTCTCGTAGATATGAAAGTTACAACGTTTACCAACATCAATTCGAATAAAACTTCATCATAGTCAAACAATCTGTTCTACAGAAGAGGGAACCTGGTGGCTGAATTCAGCCACTCTCGTAGATATGAAAGTTACAACGTTTACCAACATCAATTCGAATAAAACTTCATAATAGTCAAACAATCTGTTCTACAGAAGAGGGAACCTGGTGACTGAATTCAGCCACTCTCGTAGAGATGAAATTTACATAGTAGTTCGCATTATAAATGGACGGTCGGCTGACTTAAGCCACTACTTCGTGTTAATTTATCATATAAAATTGTGCAACACGTTGTCAGAATTTAGCCAGCGGAGAAGATGAGAAATGAAATCAATGTTTTAACACATAATATAACAAATAAAAGTATTGATCTTTGCTATATCCATCTACAAAGGAGAAACTACAAAATTTGAACGACCAAATAATTTATATTCTTTAAATGTAATTATAGCTGTAACATATGTACAAAATAAATGGCTGTATACATATGTAATGTTATACAGATTTATTAATACTTACATGTATTTAGCTTTTCATAATTTATCGTTTTATATATTACATTTAGCATGATAATAAACATGGAAAAGAGATTAATATGAGAACGTATGTATGATAAAACGAACCGCCTAATAAATGCTATTTGATAATAAAAACAGAATTACTATGGGCAACAGTGTCGGCAAAATCAATCACTCAAAATCTTTCCCCTGTTGTCATTGCAAACGATGTTAATGTTAACAACATAATTTACATGTACATTTGTACTTGGTATTCTGAGTTACATTGTATTCTCGTTGAAACGAGACAGTAAAAATGACAAACAAAATTATTTATAATTGAAATAGTTATCAGTATCGCGTTTATTTCTACTGTTTTAAATATCGTTATGTTTGTTATTTCTATAAAGCGCAATAACAATCAATGCTTTTATTCCATTACAGACTTTTCAAGATTTTTTTTTCGGGAAATAATTGTGCACTCTATTCAAAATGATACCTCAGATTTTTATTTTATTATCTTAAGAGAAACTGGTCACTTCTGTTATCTGAGACGAAAATAAATTTGCAAGCCTGGATCAATAAAGAATAAAAAAAACTTCGTTGCAAATTATTTCATTTCATTCATATTTACAGAATCAAGTTAATTCAGTCGATATACTAGAAATGATACATTTGAAAAGCAAGTCACGAGGGTATCAATTGTTTCATTTTCCGTTTTCTCAAGCTATTGCACATACAAGGTACACGTCTATTAGCTGGTTGAACCTCTTTCTACAGGGCACGAGTAAATTGAGTTACATAATTTAATATGGCACATCGTTTAGGTAAACTAAACGTATAATTATCTTCGTGTGCATCTTAATGGCGTTTTCATCCCTAATTAACTTTCAAAGCTTCAACAGCCCTCGATTTGTAGATTTCATTTGTTGGCCGGGGGCGGATTTCGTCATACATTTCCCCCCGTATGCAAACATTCAGAAAGTCTCTAGAAACCATCTTCTTGGCAATTTTCTGACTGAACGATTATGATATTCTTCAGTCATGAATGTGTTGCACCATATGATTTATTTCTACTTCTTGTATTCCAGCAAATATGGCAGTCTGAAAAATAAACAAACCTGTATTTGATGCATTATTTTCACTAAAGGTGGGTATACACTTTTTCCTATTATCTAAAACTTAAAATATCTACAATTGGTTTTTACTCAATAGCATTGATATATCAACAAGTTACTTATAAATTTGACAATGGATACTCGAGGCGTTTTTCCTTATTCTCCTAACTTGGATGCAACAAAGTAATCTTGTTAAACCTTTTCAGTTACAAACCTGCCATGTCTACCCCTTTGTTAAATGATAATGATAATAAACATTTCCGTTTTCACTAATTTCTTCTCAATTTTTTACTATGGTATACCAAGAAGTCGAGAAATTGAAGAGATAACCCATAGTAATAAACACCGGTCACCCGATTTACCGAAATCGGCGCAATTACCGAAATGTACCGAGATCGATTGGGAATTACCGAAATCGGCTTTATAAATTCATTTTCCCAGTTATTAATGGTTATTTTTACAATAATTGTGATTATATAATGACTGTTAATTAAACACCAAGATGATTCAAATCAAAAATTTGATTTGAAATTGTAGAAATGACCGTAGATGTACGTACTAACATATAACGTTGTATGCCACAAACCGAAATCGGCGTGTAAACTTCATATTTATTGCTTCAAAACCCAACAGTTACTATACTTCAACTTAGGTTGAAATCAAAACCAGAAAAAGTTCTCCAAGGTTACAAAATGGTCATTTATAATCTCATGGGACAGAGCATGAAACTGCTGCTAATTGCAGCTGAGTAGAGATTATTACAGTGAGATAACATGGCAGATAAATGTTAAATTAAATGCTATAAAGCAGCATGAATTTGACAACTGATTTATAGCCAAACTCGGCCTTTAAATATGGCATAAGTCTTGAATAAATTGTTATAAGTCAAAAATATGTTCGCACTGACATCTTCATACGTTTTTATTTATTAAATTTTCACAAAGGTTGCTCAAAAAGTAAGCGAGCGAATATCCGAAAGCGGGTCGCAATAGATACTGAACTACCGAAAGCGACTTTTTAAATTCATTTTCCCGAGTTATAAGTTCCTCTGAAATTAAATTCAGATTTCAAAAAATGAAACATTATTATAAAATGGAAAATAGAATCAAAGTCTTTGTGTTGTTTTGTTTGTATTAAAGACCGTATGTGGACTTAACCCGAATCGAACTACTTACCAAATACGCATGCATGTTCCAAAAACAAAGCAAATAAATAGGTCTTAGCCTTTGCATCTTACTCAGATATTTAAATTAATGCGGAGTGAATTGCAATTAATGTTTCTTGAATAGCAAAAGATAGCTTCGGACGCACGTGAGGATACATGACCGGAGATTCTTTTTTTCTGCTAGCTTTCTGTATCTTTCGGTGGCACGCTTTCATAAAATATATGAGCGATCGTTCTAAAAACATAAAGATTAATGAATTTAGGAGTTTGTATGACTATATTTTTGAATTATAACAATATAATTCCAGATTAACGCTAGATATAAGATATAAATATGAAGTTTACAGTCAACTTTGCAATTTCAAATGAAATTTCTAAATTGAATCATCTTTATTTTAGTGAACATTCCTTTTATAATTTATATTAATTAAACAAAGGAACTAATACCTGGGGAAAATGAATTTAAAAAGTCGCTTTGAGTAGTTCAGTATCTTTTTGCGACCCGCTTTCGGATATTTCGCTCGCTTACTTTTTGAGCACGTTTTATGAAAATTTAATAAATAAAAATGTATAAAGATGTTAGTATGAACATATTTTTGATTTATATCAATTTATTAAAGATTTATGCCATATTTAAGATCTAAATATGAATCTTTCCTGCCGATTTCGGTTTGTGGCATAAAACGTTATATGTAAGTACAGTAATTATATAATCACAATAATTATTATAAAAATAATTATTAATAACTGGGAAAAATGAATTTATAAAGCCGATTTCGGTAGATTTCGGTAATTGGGCCGATTTCGGTAAATCGGGTGACCCAATAAATAAATTTAATTTGGTAGAATATCCCGCTGCATTTATTAAAAAACTTTCCTATATTCTTTTTCGCTGCGTGGGGAGGCCGTGTTTTGTGAGTGTGGCGATTCCTGATATGCATATTTAACCTTTTTTTCAAATTACATTTAAAACAAAGGACCTTAAAGTTTTAAAATTATAATACTGCACATAAGTTTGTATGAATTTCTCGAGAACTAAATAAATATATACTCCACTGTAAGACTGCTAAGAAACCCATTCACAATTAGTTTTCCGTAAACGAATACAAACATGAATTATACTAAATTTAAGAATAATCTTTAAAATAAAAAAGCTTACCACACGAGCATAATATATCCTAAGTCAAGCCAGATCGCCATCGTCTAATTCTTTTTTAATCCAATGATCGACACATGCATCATATTCACCTTGTTTTGATGTTGCAACTTTCATCTAACTTGAACGAAGAGTGTAAACATATAACATGATATTCATCTCCATCTTCAGTTTTGATGCTGCCTTAAGGTGATTGTCATCTAACCGAGCAATCTATTGCTGAGTTGAAAAATTGCTACATGTCTTGGCAAGCCTGTGTTAAAATCTGTAAACACGTTTGTATTGACGTGCTCACTCTTTACTATTTTCCGAAATCAATAATTGAATAGTCTGCATTAACCATCCCCAACAAATACCTCTTCCACTGTATAACTATCTTGTTTTACAATATCAATCAACATTCTTATTCCGATTTCGTCTATAAATCAGCTTAATGTCCATTTCATGCTTTCATTGATATCAACAGCCTTGAAAATAACAGGTGGTCGGCTACCGTTGTCTAACCAATCTAGCAGGAAGAAATTTCCAAGTACAGATTCTTTTGACAACTTTTGAAAAGTATTTTGAAAATATTTCCAATCTGTAAGAAACACAATTAGTATTCATTGACATATCGCAAACTGTCCTTATACCTTACACACTAATGTTGCCTGATTACTCTGAATTTTGGCATAGGCATACAGTTTGACGTCATGCTTTACCTTGCGACATCTGTGTAATCGTAACCTCACACAGAAGTTCGACAAACGCCCCCTTGCGGCGTTATACTAGATTCCTCAAGCAAATAGCTTATTGCCATAAATATCGCACGATATTGGTTCTGGAAATAATGTTTTGTGGAAAAGAATAAAAAAACATGTCTCTCTGTCCGTTTAAATGAGTTTATTTTGATCAATGACAAACCAACCAACTGCATTTAATCTGCAAAATGACAGTTCAAACGCATACTGGCCCTCTCCTTATCCTTGAAGTTTGAAAAATAAAATAGCGGTCAGCTAAAAGTTCGTTAATTTTGCTATAAATCTTGAAGAGTGTGTATTTAAAGATCGGATTAAATGTGTAAAATAGTAAAAAAATCATTACTGATGGTGATTTTCTTGCATCTTTGGAAAAATCACTTCTTCGTGTAAAAATAGTGACGTTTTAATATAGCGCCATAACTACGTCGCACTATGTTATGTGTTCTTATCATTATTTATCATGATTTTTCCGGCACATACCGAGCTCCCATCTTTACGATACAAACATCTACAACTTTACGATATTCTTTAGTCATTCATTAATTTTCTACGCAATTCATAAATTTACCGTCGCGTTCCTTTTTTATTTCTTCTATTATGTAAACCGCTTTGTTGACTAAACTTTTGGTTTTAGTGTATTTCAATTTGTTTTGGGTGAGAAGGATATGTAATAAAAGGTACATGATGGCAGTATGCAGTCTGTAGGTCCGTATTTATTATTTCTCTTTGCGTATGGTAACCACATCACACACGAGCTTCGGTCTTGCGTGATATTGTTTACATACCCAACTCCACCTTTGACCTTCGTTCTCGCGAAATATTGTTTACATACCCAACTCGAAAATAAGAACCTATTAGAAAGCATAATAAACTATAGAAAACATGATATGTTTCGAAAGTCTGGCAATAATAGCTGGTACCATTTTATAACGGGCTAACTTAAATGCTTTCAAGCTAAGAGATGGGACCTTATAGTGTCAGCAAAAGTCTGACTAGCCCGAGTAGGAACATCCGCTGGACTATTTACAAGAAATAAACCTTTAACATTGCCACAAAACAACGGATATAATTATATTATTTATGTAAATTCATAAACTATATACTACTACATTGCTGTGTTTTCATCATATTTTGCTTGGAGTTAATATTCGCCTATATGTGCTATTGTAAATGGGCAAAAAAATAAATTGCCAGCGATGTTTCACCAATTAATAATATGTTTAAACAGAAATAAATGGCGCAATTATATCATTTGAGCGAAACAAAAAAAAACAAGGTCACAATACAATTGTCAGTACAATTAATATTTTCATCTAGTAACATAAGAAAAATAACTCAAATTTGCAGTATTTTATACAATCGAAGCTGTATTATTTTCTGATTGCAAATATAATGAAATTCCTACATAAATTACGAGCTGACCAAATGCCATTTTCATAGAAATTAACACCTGATTGCTGCTGATAAACCGTAGCAATTTGATTTGTAAAATGGCCCATTACGCATTGGATTCTATGACTTGATGGTGACTAAACGTACTAAAGATAAGAGAAATAAATATCCGAATAATAATTACTGTGTGATGTAGACAATATATAACATCTTGTCGGCCTGTAAGCTCCTGCTATCAATTTCACAGTATCAAAGGGAATAATGAAGCGGCTTTCTGGAGGCAATTTATTGTTTAAGAATAAAAGGGATGTTAATGCTGGTTTCCCTTTATGTTACACTTTTTTTATTATATTTTTGAAAAAATGGATAATTGTTTGCCTTTTAGTTTTGATAAAAATATATTCAGAAAAAAGCCATTGAAAGATATACTAGAAATGGCATCTTTTAGGTGTTATCGGATAATAAAATGTTTCAAAAGTTGAAAAAGTTAATTAGCCAAGTGTCTAATACAAGTCGAGGCCATATCAGTTTATATAATGGCAACTGGGTAACGACTGTCTGACATGCACCCTGGGATTTGGTTAGAGCAGATAATTGAGAATAACGGTCATAATATAATCATTAACTTCAGGGTTTGGTCTTTGAACAGCTGGACTACTGGCCGTCCTGTTAAAGAAAAGCTGTCAAATTGTACATTAACGGAATGCCAGCTTTGCTGTTTATACACAGATCGATATGAGAAGACAAATAGCTTTAGAAATCAAATATTGCAAAATAGAAGAAACAAAGGTGATAGAGAATTCAGAAATTTCCACTGTAGTGTCTACGTGGTTTTTACTCGATCTCGCAACCTCCTGGTGGTTAAATGAAAGTTACCTGAAAAATGACCATCAAAATATTTAGAAGTGCATTCAACATAAATTCAGATAAATAATGCCCAAAGTAAACTCTGAGGCACACAATTTTACAAATTGATAATTTGAAATGCGTAGCTTTATGTTAAAGTAGAACTACGCAACTATTTGAATCTGTTGGTGATTATGTATTTTTTATAGGTATTAATCAATATTAATCATAAACGGAAGTTTTATGCGAAAAAGCACGTTTTGGTTTCCAAACGGTAAATATTTTGCATTATCAATGCAAGCAAAACATTGCGAATGTGCAAAATTTGATTTCAAAATGTCAAAAAATTACCGACAGTACAATTTAATCATCGCACTTAAGCTTTTTGTGCTTTCCACGTACTGTACCTTGATTTCGAAATGAATGAAAACATAATTTTAAGGTACATGTGTATGTAACAAGTAGATTTCACTTAGTCTCAAAGTGAATAGAAACATAATTTAAAGGTACGTCTGAATGTAAATAGTTGTTATGGAAATGCACTTTATACATATAGTACAATGTATATACACTATAAAGTTCAAGAAAAATAGCGAAAAATAGCATTATGCGACATAAACTTCCATGTATTTCACTTTTTTTCAGAAAGAACTATTACTAGAATTTTATCTGGAGAGCTTACAATCAACAGCAATCAGTCCCTGTCCGAACAAATTTTAATGTGTTGTACTATGAATACAGTATTGTTTTAAGACTCATATATGTCTCATTCTTGAGCTTTAGATCTAAACAACTAGGTGTATTTATTTGGTTTTATCATAGAATGTTTTCAGTGTTTTAGATGTAAAACTACTGTATCTTTTAGTATTAAATAGTCTCTTATAAGTCAATCATGATTGGTCACATGCACTTACTATAACATTTATATAGTTTCATTGTTAAAACTGTATTGTTTATATGTATTGTGAATAAGACTTCAATAATAAAATAATTGAATAAAATAATTGAAAACGACAACACTAATAAACGCACACTTAAAACTATAATAAGCCATGTCGGATCGTAAAGGTCACGGAACGTATATGTCACACGTGTGACATATTCGGTCGAAAACGACACACTCTTCAGCCGAAATACGAATATAAAATGCGCCATATTCGGATTGATTTACTTTTTCTATGCTCACTTAAAGGGTTTGTCCCTTTCTACAAATACGCTTAAAAAGGCAAATATCAACGTTTATGTCACATGTATTTTTTAACTGAAAGTCTGTTTATTTAAAAAATATAAGTGTTTTGTCGGTGTTTAAGGAAAATAAAGTGAAGTGTCACCAATGCTGTATTCATTTATTCTATAGAGTTATTATTTATAAGACATTGGTTTCAATTTTTAAAATGAATAAGCTATTTCAGAAAGATTTCCATACGAGCGCAAAAACCAATGATTGCAATATTGAAATGCTGGAATGAGTTGTAGTTTTTATCAAACTTTGCTTTAAAAAAAAGAAAAGAAATTCTACTAAACATTATGACATTCTCATCACAAACTATTTTAAACGGAATAACGGTTATATATACTTAAAGAAATTAGAAACGCAACTTCTTTAAACACAAAATATGTTTCGTGATTAAAGAAGTTGCGTTTTTAATTTCTTTTACTTTATAATATGTATTTGTAGAAATTAGAAAAGCAACTTCTTTAAACGTGAAATGTATTTCTTGTTCACAGAAGTTGCGTTTCTAATTTCTTTAAGTATATATAATTGTGGTTACAATTTGAAGGTACCTGTTTGAGGTTTTTTCGCACGTTCTAAACAGGTTTCAGTTGATTGAACTGTATTTGACTTCGACAGCTAAATATTTTTAGAGTAGATTTGTTTGTGCCGTGTCGCGACTGTAAAAATATTTCGGCCAGTTTAAAGATGGATGGTTTCACTATCCCAGACAATATAGATTCGGATATTGTTCAATCACCCCAAAGATATACTTCGTGCTTTTTTTTTAATTTTTCCGTTGACGCTGTCTGTGATATGTAGGATTTAACCGTCATATGCGTACCATTGTTAAGGATGGATCAAAATTGTATTGTTTATTGGTGTAAATATTTAGTTGCGCTCATCTCTGGGCTAGGCGACGTCGGCAATAATATGCATTTCAATTACAGCCCTTAAACAGGCTCAATCAAACCGAGCATGCAATATGTTCCTATTTGTCGTGTTCGGTGTCTTTCAGTTCCCTTTTCATCTATTTCAAGGAATACAAATATGCGGCACCATCTAATTAACCATGCAAGAAACAGCAGACACAGCACATAACATCCTTATCGCCCAAGTTCAAGTATGCCGATTTACCGCCACCCACAATTGACATTCTGCATGACTTGAAATTACCATCAAACCAACAAAAGAGGTTTTATTGACAATTATATTGAAATATAGTTTCATAAGACATCTATATAACTTATAATATTCCAGCTGTTGGTATTTTGAAGAAATTATATAATTTCACTGTGTAGAGATTATTATAAAATTTAAAGTGAAATTGATATCGGGAATGGGCACATCCAGAAAACGCATACTCCCCACACAGAGAAAACGAGAACATGGGTCTGTAATGTGATCAATTTCAAAAAAAGGACACATGATATAATTTTAAATACCAATATAAACATGTGTGTGAAGTTGGCTATACGTTCGACATTCGACACCAGTTCGACGTTCGACATTTAAAACCAGTTTGACTTTCGACATTCAAAATGCAGTTCAACGTACGACATTCAAAACCAGTTTGGCGTTCTAAATTCAATTATGTGAATGAATGAATAACATCGAACTATTTTCTAATGTCGAACATCAAACTGCAGTTTGTCGTACTGATTTTGAATGTCGAACGTCAAACTAGTTCTGAATGAAAGACATCGAACTTCAATTTGAATTACGAACGTCGGAACGGTTTCGAATGTCAAACGTCGAACTCATTTTGAATGTCAAACTGGTTTCGAATGTCGAATGTAATTTGCAATTTAAATTCCGAACGTTGAAATAAATATCAAACTTCGAACTGCAATTTGAATGTGAAAAGTCAAAAAGCAATTCAAATGCCGAACATCGAACTAGTTTAAAATATCAAACGTCGAACTGCATTTTGAATGTTGAACGTCAAACTGCATTTGAAATGTCGAACGTCGAACAGCATTTTTAAACGCGAATGGTTTGAGTTTCGAACGTCGAACTGGTGTTAAATGTCAAACGTCGAACATATAGCCAGCATCATATAAACTTCATAAAAACTGTAATAGACATGCAAACAATGTCAATGTGATGCAATAATCTTATACATTCAAAGTCCGAATGCCAGTCGTGAGATCGTTATTAACGCAGTAAAATTCATTAACAAAAGATCATAAATGTACTGATGAGTTTAGTAATTTTGCAGAATTCGATCCTTTTCAGTTATTAGTAGACATTAAATTGTAATAAACTGCAGCTTTAAAAGCATATTTGTGCATTTGATCTAAAAAAATTCACTGAAAGTAGAATTTGTTAGTTACAATCAGTAACTGAGTTTTTATCTGACTTAGTTCTCATTTCAAAAGCATTTATTTTAGAAACAACATACATGTATTTTATCATGAATCGATAAAGACTGTTTAAACTTTCAGTCAAAAGTTTAAAAGTGTCGGCTTTTTATACTAATCTTTATTTTAGCGTGTAAAAATCAATGTGTCTTTAAGCTTATTTTAAAAGTATTTGTCATATCTTTAATAAAGTTATATGTTTGCGGTGACTTGATGTTTAGCATCAAATGTTTACTTGTGTCGGCATTTTGTCACGAGAATGCAAACGAATACTAGGTAGACTCTCACACAGTGCGAAAACGAGGAACAAACAAATCCAGACAAATAACACAAACTGATATTAGACGATTTCTGAATAATCTGTGTAAATTTTTCCAGATTTGTTTTTGTTCATTTATAAAAATTGAAAGAGATTATGCTTTTGTTTGTATGTTCCACCTAACTGGCACTCCTCACCGAAAATCAATGTCAACAGTAAGAAAATTCATTGTATTTTTAATGTTAGTACGATGCCATGCTGTAGTGTTAAGGTAACATTAATTTTAGCATTGAAGCTGTTTAAAATTACTTATCTCTTTTGCAAAATTTATGTAATACAAACTTCTCTCAGAGAGAAAGAAATAGAAGTAAAACGTTTGCTTCCAACGTTCGATTGGGAATTAGCCGAGCAGGTACCAATTTCAGCTACTGGAAACGAAGGTATTTTGTTTTGCTGGCAGCAGTTAAGAACACAGAATGAATTGTTCAAAAAAATAAAAACCGGGGCAATATTTATGTTTGTTGAAAGTATTATCAACTCTTTAAAAGTTGTGTATTTTGGGAGGTATAATGAGCTGTGTCGGACCGTACATGTCACAGAACGTATATCACGCATGTAGGACACATCCGGCAGGATATACGTTTCTGCAATTTGGTAGGAAATGCCTGTCCATATATGTCACACGTTTTAACATAGTAAACCAATCATTGTCATCGTCGTCGTCCGCAGCAGTATTACATAGACCTCATCCACGTCAACGATACATCGTCATGGCAAGCATAATAATAATCAGCACCATCATCATCAACAACAACATTATCATAAATAGAAATAAATGGTTCGAGTCTACGCCGCTTTGCATATTGTTTTTTATTTTATTTTTTAGATTACTACTTTTTTAGATAACTTCAAGTACACTGTACTACTACTACTACTACTACTACCAATACTACTACTACTACATTGCAGTTTTTGTTGCTGGTACTGATGATGATGATGATGATGATGATGATGATTATGATGATGATGTTGATGATTATGTTGATGATTATGATGGTGATGATGATAATGATGATGATGATGATGATGATGATGATGATGATGATGATGATGGTGGTGATGATGATAATGATGATGATGATGATAACGTTGACGGCGATGAAAACGACTATGATGATGATGGCTATTGTAGTATTTACAATTTCGACATTAGGGCGATTGTGTTTTTTTTTTGTGTTTATTCAATAAGCGGACTACTATTACATGAAAAAACACACGTGAAAATGGTGGCTCATTATTTTTTTTAACCACATGTTTGGTAAGTGGCAAATATGTTTTGCTCAGCGTAGGAAAACTATTTCCAACCGATCAACCGAACATGTTCAAATTTCCGCTGAAGAGTGTGCCGCATTCGATCGAATAAGTCACACATGTGACATAATGAGAACCGTGACATATACGGTCCGACAGAGCTGTATTTTTGTAACGATAATCATACTTTCCTGAGCGAAAAGTCAATGAAGCCTTTTATTTTGATTTGACTGTTATCAAACGTTTCTCAATTAATTATTTGTATTTAAAAACAAAAATGTATTATATGCATTGATATACCAAATTGAATGCAGAAATGTCTATTTCTAGATATACACCTTTACTATAAAGTTGCCGAAATCGTATAAGTAAGTAAGTAAGTAAGTCAGTCAGTCAGTCAGTCAGTCAGTCGGTCAGTAAGTATGTATTTTTTTATTATCGTGACATGTGTAAACATACAAATATAGGACATACCTATGAAATATGTAACGAATGTTTACACCCGGCCCAATGGGCCTTTATGTCACCAGAATTTTTAAACTACAAAACAAAGTCCCTTTTTACAATTGTAGATAAAACAGATATGTGAAATATAAATACATGAGATATAAAATGATATTGCCTCTACCTGGGAGCGAACCCGCTAAATTCTACGGAATGAAGGTACACTCTGTAGTGCTACGTCGTAATGTTTGTTGTTGTTGTTTATATAGGCGGAAAAAATGCGTTATTATGAGCTAATATAAACAATTTTCATTAAATATAGTTTTCACACAGTAAAGCTTTCCGATTATAATTTTATTGTAGGTTTTTTTTTCTGCAGGCGTTCAACAAGAAGCGTGTTTCCTTTGTATACAATGTACATCTCTACCTAAAAACACTGTTTCTACTATGTTTTAAATGATAGGTCTAGCAATTTCTTTTTAGCATTCGCTCATTTTATTCTTAAAGTTTCACACTAAGAAAATATCGATCAGTAATATTTTAAGACGTTTAAAAATTTAGAAAAACTGAAAACAATGCTTTGCAGAACATGGTCATTTTTAATTCCAAAGATTCGGACTATATTTTCATTAAAATTGACTTTGACAATGTTGAGCTGCGAGATTGTCAGATTCGTGTAATACGGGGATAAACAAAATAAAAAAAGCACAAAATATTGTAAGATTGTTAGACGAGTAATATTGCGAAACTGAAACAAATAGTCGTTTTTAAGTTCCAATGTCAGATTTAGAAAATGTTTATTATATAATATTAAACGATTGCACGACGTAAACAGTAAACTTTTAGAGAACTGAAAAATATTGGACTGCCCCAATTTTTTACTAAAACCTGGTGATAACTAGGTGAAGTGTATTAATACCTTACTTAACATTGTCTAACATCGATTGCATTTTCCGTTTCGGAAATTTTCCAAAATTGTTTTTCCATGGGTACATGTATATTGTCTAATAAACCTCTTATATAAAGCTTCTATGTTATTATTAAAGTACGCTGTTAAGAAAGTTCGCGCAAACATTGAAAATGACTATTTCGCATCTACGTACATTCGCGCAATCTTTTTGTAGAAAAAAAGTTGCAAATACAAAACTTGTCAGTCTTTTTATCAGTTCTTATGTTTATTCTGATTGAGTGAGCCAGCCTCTTGTCATAAATAACACCATGTGTTCATCAATTATCGGATCGTTAAGTTTCTATTCGTCTTTCGCTAACTTTGAATATTTTCATCAGATCATGAAAATACTTTGAAGCTGCATATCGAAATGTTAGTCTATAATCAAAAACGAGTCTCCGCAATTGATACTTGTCATTATCATATATTTATATCAAGTAAAGTCAAGTCAAGTCAAAATATTTATTGGCAAAAACATATACATGTTCATCGCCAAGTTACAATATTGGCGGATGTTTTACAAAAAAATATATAAATAAAACATATGTAATATTACAAAAGAAAAGCATGATTACACGTTATGAGTGCAATTAGTAACTTTGTAGAGTGTGTAAGGTTTATTATCTTAATAATAGTAACCGAAAAAAATACATATCAGATTGAATTTGTAATAAAATTAGTTCACTTCGCTACTTTTTCTATGGCTAAATAGACACATTTTGTTAGGTTAACAATTTTACTCTTTTGTGTTGTTTTCATTATAGATTAAAACTTTGAATTTGTTAATATTTGGCCATAAGCAATAATATTTCGGAAGCAACTGTTTACGTAAATCACTATAGAACGGACATACTAGCAAGAAACGATACTCTGATTCTGATTCTGATTTAAATACTAATAGTTTATACGGTAAAGGTTTGAAAGCATTGAATATTTTGAATACAACTTTGGAAAAATATGATACCAAATCAAAATTATGATTACAACAATTCGATTCCTTTGTTTCTTATATTATCAGTAACGGCAGCGAAACAGCGAAGTATGGGTGTTCTATAAATCTTAACCTTTGGAAAATCTACATTTAAGGTTTTGTAAATTTTTACTAGAGGTCAGATTATCGACAAGCAATGCAGCTGTGTACAGCGAATTAGGCAGATATCTTCTTTACATATATAGATATTTACGAATTATCAAATTTTGGTTCAAAATATGCAAAAGTGAAAATATCATAATAAAGTACTTGATGCACTCATTCCTATGTGATATTAATATGGGACATTCAAATTGGTATCTGAAGGTAAAATTGATGCTAGAAAAAGATGGATTTTTGTACATTTGGAATTATCCAACGGGTATAAATATGTCTCACCTTTTGGCACTTTTTAAACAAAGATTAATAGATGAGTTTTGGCAATGTCTAAGAGAAGATATTAATTCAAGTCATGTGCTTACTTTATACAAAACTGTAAAGGAAAATTTTGAAATCGAACCATATCTGAATTTTATAAGCTCTTAATATTATGAACTTCGCTTACAAAACTTAGAATATCTGCTCATAATTTACGTATACAAACAGTGAGATTTGGCAGAGAAAGAATCGATAGAGAAGACAGAATATGCCAATTATGTAATCTTAATGAAATAGAAGATGAGTATCATTTCATGTTTATATGTCCTTTGTATTCAGAATTAAGAAGAACCTTATTAAGGGCTTATTGATTTTTAAGTGTCTTTTGTAAGCCCATTACAAATCAATTAAGCTGAAATGTTCAGAGAATGTTGTTAAAAGGGTGTGATTATCAAAGTGTATCGGAACCATGATGCTTACTTAAAACAACGTTAGTTTGCTAAAATTACCATTGGCAATTAGAAAAGCGTTTTAAATAGATGCCGTATGAAATATAAAGATGAACATTTACATTTAAAACATATTCCGAATGTTGAATCTGTTGTTTTCTATTATATTACTGTTGTTATCAACTTTAACAGTTGATCAATCATATCATATCTCTTAATGAACAATCAGCGCTACATCGAAAAATATTTGAATTTGAAGACGCTTTTCTTTGAGCTAACAATATGTTTTGTTGTCACCTTGTGAGCTTCTACTCCGATTACACTTAAACAATTATATTTTGACAACAAATTATATAAATATAGAACGAACAAACTTACAAAATGAATGTTTTTTGTAAATTATTAAAGAACTATAAATCGGTTATCAATAATAACACCTATTTTAAAAAGATGTATTAAATTAAACATTATCATTTTCTTTTCTAGTGCTTAGCGTATATTTGGAATAATTCGATGTGGGAAAATGAAAAGGCATAAAATCGGAAGACATTCACCATTTATCACACCTGTTATGAATGGCTGATAGAAAGACTGACCACAGACACATTTACTTTCTCACGAATCCATAAACATTAATCTGTTGTTGTTAATATTTGTTTAACCTTGTTTAAAAGTTCGAGAGAGACATAAATTAACATCGGTGCCATTAGCGTTCGTTACAGGCAGGACTTTATCAAATTGATATTCATACATGTTTTGGTTTCAATTAGTGTTTGTGCATTTATTTTGCCATGTGACATTTAATTTCAGGAGGGAGGTGAAAGGCAAATAAAAACATTCACCGGTCACTCAAAATTGATTAATGAAACTTGTTAAATAAATACAACGTGTTTCTTAATTTCAAACATAACGACAGTTCCAGGCATTACAAATCTTATTCGGACATCTTTATAATGATTAATGATTTTGCTGTTTCAGTGTTAGATGCATTTTCATTCTAAACAAAAGGAGGAATGTAGTAGCGCAGCAGTGGTCAGTTGTGTAAGATAAGCCCCGCCTCCTCATCATGCATGCACACTGTAGTATTATTGTATCAGTTTACCTTTGGGAGTCTTAGAGAACGTATGTTATAGAAAATAGAACTATAAGCTGTAGAAACAATCCTTCGGGTCTGTGTTTATTAAACAATCCCTTTATGGGTCTGTGTAAAATACAAATCAGTAAACTCCCAAAATATTACAGTCCTCTCTTGAGGTGTCATGTAATCTTTATAATCATCGCGCTCTGCAGGATTAGAACAATTAGAACGGCATGTCAGAACGTTCTTGACACTTCATTAGTCTCAAATGGCAGATTCATCTTCTTCATTTGCACAAGTGTTCTGTTATCTTCTCGTCATAACCATCATGGATACTGAACCGGATGGATGTGGAAATTCTTTAGTGCAGAATACTTTGAAAGGTATTATGAAACACTTTTAATCGTTTACTTATTTAATTGTAATAAATTGTAATTGTAATTAAATTTAATAAAAGTTTTTCCGCTTAAAAAGGGATTCACATGCAATTCTTGAAAACTATTTACCAGATGCGTTTTATTTTCAATAGCGACCAGGAAAGAGCAAGCATTGGATATAACAAGAATTAACAGAGATATGAACAATGATTGCTGCATTAATAAATGCGTGCAAGACCTCTTAGATTCAGACATGGTTTCGAGATGGCGTACAAAATATCATGGTGTACCTCAAGGCGTCAAAAAACAACTAAAATTGATTGAAATGTACAGAGATACCAAAGAACAAGGAGGTTTCCTTGTCGTCGAAGGAAAACTAATTTGCCAGTAAGTTTTTAAGCTATTTTGAAATTAATTAATTGATTAAGTATGAACAATGCATGTTACCAAAAGTATTATGTGCAAGCATCCATCACAGAAAGAAATCTAAAGAGTTCACACTGATGGCTACAAGTTCAATAGAAGTTTCGCATTTCGCGGATATGCGTATGGATTTAGGCTTCATTGTAAACAAAGTTCGTTCTTTGCAGTGTATTTAATAGTACTTTAAAATGGTTTAACAAAAAACTGCACAGAATATTGAATAAGTCAAGTTTAATATTTCTAAATAATACTTAGGTAAATGCAATGTAAGATACCTTGTATTCTACAAAATTAGAAGACAAACTAACGTGGTAATGACTCAAATTAGTTCATTTATAGCGCTATCATAGTTTAATGCAATAATAGGTACAAGTATTTACAGAGAAATATAATAACTGGTCGATTTTTGACATGTTGCTATTTTTTCATGATAATACCTTAAGTGTAAAAACATTATACGTAGATAAATATATAAGTACAGTGTAATATTTTTTTAATAATTGTGTTATCATCTTGATTTTATTTACTGTGTTATCGTTTTATTTTTTTATTTACTGTGTTGTGGTCTTATTTTGTGAATGACTTTATTCAGGAAAGCCTGGCACCAATGTTTGATAAAAATATCAAGGAAAACATACGACAGAACCAAACAAAAGCTCGGCGTGGACTGTATGTGTTAAGTGCACTCAAACCGAATGAAAAAAACAAAAGAGGTATTACATGTATTTATAACATTTATTTTCAGCATCTACCATTTTTATTGTAATAATTCCATTTTTAAATTATATGAACTTTAAGAAAATGTGTAATACGTACTTAAAAAAATATATAGGAATATTTAAGTCCTAAAAATATATAGGAATATTTAAGTCCTTAAATTACAAGCTCT
>JAZAYU010000375.1:0-56120 GCA_038501625.1 Corbicula japonica | reverse complement strand
GTTTACCAACATCTATTCGAATAAAACTTCATCATAGTCAAACAATCTGTTCTACAGAAGAGGGAACCTGGTGGCTGAATTCAGCCACTCTCGTAGATATGAAAGTTACAACGTTTACCAACATCAATTCGAATAAAACTTCATCATAGTCAAACAATCTGTTCTACAGAAGAGGGAACCTGGTGGCTGAATTCAGCCACTCTCGTAGATATGAAAGTTACAACGTTTACCAACATCAATTCGAATAAAACTTCATAATAGTCAAACAATCTGTTCTACAGAAGAGGGAACCTGGTGACTGAATTCAGCCACTCTCGTAGAGATGAAATTTACATAGTAGTTCGCATTATAAATGGACGGTCGGCTGACTTAAGCCACTACTTCGTGTTAATTTATCATATAAAATTGTGCAACACGTTGTCAGAATTTAGCCAGCGGAGAAGATGAGAAATGAAATCAATGTTTTAACACATAATATAACAAATAAAAGTATTGATCTTTGCTATATCCATCTACAAAGGAGAAACTACAAAATTTGAACGACCAAATAATTTATATTCTTTAAATGTAATTATAGCTGTAACATATGTACAAAATAAATGGCTGTATACATATGTAATGTTATACAGATTTATTAATACTTACATGTATTTAGCTTTTCATAATTTATCGTTTTATATATTACATTTAGCATGATAATAAACATGGAAAAGAGATTAATATGAGAACGTATGTATGATAAAACGAACCGCCTAATAAATGCTATTTGATAATAAAAACAGAATTACTATGGGCAACAGTGTCGGCAAAATCAATCACTCAAAATCTTTCCCCTGTTGTCATTGCAAACGATGTTAATGTTAACAACATAATTTACATGTACATTTGTACTTGGTATTCTGAGTTACATTGTATTCTCGTTGAAACGAGACAGTAAAAATGACAAACAAAATTATTTATAATTGAAATAGTTATCAGTATCGCGTTTATTTCTACTGTTTTAAATATCGTTATGTTTGTTATTTCTATAAAGCGCAATAACAATCAATGCTTTTATTCCATTACAGACTTTTCAAGATTTTTTTTTCGGGAAATAATTGTGCACTCTATTCAAAATGATACCTCAGATTTTTATTTTATTATCTTAAGAGAAACTGGTCACTTCTGTTATCTGAGACGAAAATAAATTTGCAAGCCTGGATCAATAAAGAATAAAAAAAACTTCGTTGCAAATTATTTCATTTCATTCATATTTACAGAATCAAGTTAATTCAGTCGATATACTAGAAATGATACATTTGAAAAGCAAGTCACGAGGGTATCAATTGTTTCATTTTCCGTTTTCTCAAGCTATTGCACATACAAGGTACACGTCTATTAGCTGGTTGAACCTCTTTCTACAGGGCACGAGTAAATTGAGTTACATAATTTAATATGGCACATCGTTTAGGTAAACTAAACGTATAATTATCTTCGTGTGCATCTTAATGGCGTTTTCATCCCTAATTAACTTTCAAAGCTTCAACAGCCCTCGATTTGTAGATTTCATTTGTTGGCCGGGGGCGGATTTCGTCATACATTTCCCCCCGTATGCAAACATTCAGAAAGTCTCTAGAAACCATCTTCTTGGCAATTTTCTGACTGAACGATTATGATATTCTTCAGTCATGAATGTGTTGCACCATATGATTTATTTCTACTTCTTGTATTCCAGCAAATATGGCAGTCTGAAAAATAAACAAACCTGTATTTGATGCATTATTTTCACTAAAGGTGGGTATACACTTTTTCCTATTATCTAAAACTTAAAATATCTACAATTGGTTTTTACTCAATAGCATTGATATATCAACAAGTTACTTATAAATTTGACAATGGATACTCGAGGCGTTTTTCCTTATTCTCCTAACTTGGATGCAACAAAGTAATCTTGTTAAACCTTTTCAGTTACAAACCTGCCATGTCTACCCCTTTGTTAAATGATAATGATAATAAACATTTCCGTTTTCACTAATTTCTTCTCAATTTTTTACTATGGTATACCAAGAAGTCGAGAAATTGAAGAGATAACCCATAGTAATAAACACCGGTCACCCGATTTACCGAAATCGGCGCAATTACCGAAATGTACCGAGATCGATTGGGAATTACCGAAATCGGCTTTATAAATTCATTTTCCCAGTTATTAATGGTTATTTTTACAATAATTGTGATTATATAATGACTGTTAATTAAACACCAAGATGATTCAAATCAAAAATTTGATTTGAAATTGTAGAAATGACCGTAGATGTACGTACTAACATATAACGTTGTATGCCACAAACCGAAATCGGCGTGTAAACTTCATATTTATTGCTTCAAAACCCAACAGTTACTATACTTCAACTTAGGTTGAAATCAAAACCAGAAAAAGTTCTCCAAGGTTACAAAATGGTCATTTATAATCTCATGGGACAGAGCATGAAACTGCTGCTAATTGCAGCTGAGTAGAGATTATTACAGTGAGATAACATGGCAGATAAATGTTAAATTAAATGCTATAAAGCAGCATGAATTTGACAACTGATTTATAGCCAAACTCGGCCTTTAAATATGGCATAAGTCTTGAATAAATTGTTATAAGTCAAAAATATGTTCGCACTGACATCTTCATACGTTTTTATTTATTAAATTTTCACAAAGGTTGCTCAAAAAGTAAGCGAGCGAATATCCGAAAGCGGGTCGCAATAGATACTGAACTACCGAAAGCGACTTTTTAAATTCATTTTCCCGAGTTATAAGTTCCTCTGAAATTAAATTCAGATTTCAAAAAATGAAACATTATTATAAAATGGAAAATAGAATCAAAGTCTTTGTGTTGTTTTGTTTGTATTAAAGACCGTATGTGGACTTAACCCGAATCGAACTACTTACCAAATACGCATGCATGTTCCAAAAACAAAGCAAATAAATAGGTCTTAGCCTTTGCATCTTACTCAGATATTTAAATTAATGCGGAGTGAATTGCAATTAATGTTTCTTGAATAGCAAAAGATAGCTTCGGACGCACGTGAGGATACATGACCGGAGATTCTTTTTTTCTGCTAGCTTTCTGTATCTTTCGGTGGCACGCTTTCATAAAATATATGAGCGATCGTTCTAAAAACATAAAGATTAATGAATTTAGGAGTTTGTATGACTATATTTTTGAATTATAACAATATAATTCCAGATTAACGCTAGATATAAGATATAAATATGAAGTTTACAGTCAATTTTGCAATTTCAAATGAAATTTCTAAATTGAATCATCTTTATTTTAGTGAACATTCCTTTTATAATTTATATTAATTAAACAAAGGAACTAATACCTGGGGAAAATGAATTTAAAAAGTCGCTTTGGGTAGTTCAGTATCTTTTTGCGACCCGCTTTCGGATATTTCGCTCGCTTACTTTTTGAGCACGTTTTATGAAAATTTAATAAATAAAAATGTATTAAGATGTTAGTATGAACATATTTTTGATTTATAACAATTTATTAAAGATTTATGCCATATTTAAGATCTAAATATGAATCTTTCCTGCCGATTTCGGTTTGTGGCATAAAACGTTATATGTAAGTACAGTAATTATATAATCACAATAATTATTATAAAAATAATTATTAATAACTGGGAAAAATGAATTTATAAAGCCGATTTCGGTAGATTTCGGTAATTGGGCCGATTTCGGTAAATCGGGTGACCCAATAAATAAATTTAATTTGGTTGAATATCCCGCTGCATTTATTAAAAAACTTTCCTATATTCTTTTTCGCTGCGTGGGGAGGCCGTGTTTTGTGAGTGTGGCGATTCCTGATATGCATATTTAACCTTTTTTTCAAATTACATTTAAAACAAAGGACCTTAAAGTTTTAAAATTATAATACTGCACATAAGTTTGTATGAATTTCTCGAGAACTAAATAAATATATACTCCACTGTAAGACTGCTAAGAAACCCATTCACAATTAGTTTTCCGTAAACGAATACAAACATGAATTATACTAAATTTAAGAATAATCTTTAAAATAAAAAAGCTTACCACACGAGCATAATATATCCTAAGTCAAGCCAGATCGCCATCGTCTAATTCTTTTTTAATCCAATGATCGACACATGCATCATATTCACCTTGTTTTGATGTTGCAACTTTCATCTAACTTGAACGAAGAGTGTAAACATATAACATGATATTCATCTCCATCTTCAGTTTTGATGCTGCCTTAAGGTGATTGTCATCTAACCGAGCAATCTATTGCTGAGTTGAAAAATTGCTACATGTCTTGGCAAGCCTGTGTTAAAATCTGTAAACACGTTTGTATTGACGTGCTCACTCTTTACTATTTTCCGAAATCAATAATTGAATAGTCTGCATTAACCATCCCCAACAAATACCTCTTCCACTGTATAACTATCTTGTTTTACAATATCAATCAACATTCTTATTCCGATTTCGTCTATAAATCAGCTTAATGTCCATTTCATGCTTTCATTGATATCAACAGCCTTGAAAATAACAGGTGGTCGGCTACCGTTGTCTAACCAATCTAGCAGGAAGAAATTTCCAAGTACAGATTCTTTTGACAACTTTTGAAAAGTATTTTGAAAATATTTCCAATCTGTAAGAAACACAATTAGTATTCATTGACATATCGCAAACTGTCCTTATACCTTATACACTAATGTTGCCTGATTACTCTGAATTTTGGCATAGGCATACAGTTTGACGTCATGCTTTACCTTGCGACATCTGTGTAATCGTAACCTCACACAGAAGTTCGACAAACGCCCCCTTGCGGCGTTATACTAGATTCCTCAAGCAAATAGCTTATTGCCATAAATATCGCACGATATTGGTTCTGGAAATAATGTTTTGTGGAAAAGAATAAAAAAACATGTCTCTCTGTCCGTTTAAATGAGTTTATTTTGATCAATGACAAACCAACCAACTGCATTTAATCTGCAAAATGACAGTTCAAACGCATACTGGCCCTCTCCTTATCCTTGAAGTTTGAAAAATAAAATAGCGGTCAGCTAAAAGTTCGTTAATTTTGCTATAAATCTTGAAGAGTGTGTATTTAAAGATCGGATTAAATGTGTAAAATAGTAAAAAAAATCATTACTGATGGTGATTTTCTTGCATCTTTGGAAAAATCACTTCTTCGTGTAAAAATAGTGACGTTTTAATATAGCGCCATAACTACGTCGCACTATGTTATGTGTTCTTATCATTATTTATCATGATTTTTCCGGCACATACCGAGCTCCCATCTTTACGATACAAACATCTACAACTTTACGATATTCTTTAGTCATTCATTAATTTTCTACGCAATTCATAAATTTACCGTCGCGTTCCTTTTTTATTTCTTCTATTATGTAAACCGCTTTGTTGACTAAAATTTTGTTTTTAGTGTATTTCAATTTGTTTTGGGTGAGAAGGATATGTAATAAAAGGTACATGATGGCAGTATGCAGTCTGTAGGTCCGTATTTATTATTTCTCTTTGCGTATGGTAACCACATCACACACGAGCTTCGGTCTTGCGTGATATTGTTTACATACCCAACTCCACCTTTGACCTTCGTTCTCGCGAAATATTGTTTACATACCCAACTCGAAAATAAGAACCTATTAGAAAGCATAATAAACTATAGAAAACATGATATGTTTCGAAAGTCTGGCAATAATAGCTGGTACCATTTTATAACGGGCTAACTTAAATGCTTTCAAGCTAAGAGATGGGACCTTATAGTGTCAGCAAAAGTCTGACTAGCCCGAGTAGGAACATCCGCTGGACTATTTACAAGAAATAAACCTTTAACATTGCCACAAAACAACGGATATAATTATATTATTTATGTAAATTCATAAACTATATACTACTACATTGCTGTGTTTTCATCATATTTTGCTTGGAGTTAATATTCGCCTATATGTGCTATTGTAAATGGGCAAAAAAATAAATTGCCAGCGATGTTTCACCAATTAATAATATGTTTAAACAGAAATAAATGGCGCAATTATATCATTTGTGCGAAACAAAAAAAAACAAGGTCACAATACAATTGTCAGTACAATTAATATTTTCATCTAGTAACATAAGAAAAATAACTCAAATTTGCAGTATTTTATACAATCGAAGCTGTATTATTTTCTGATTGCAAATATAATGAAATTCCTACATAAATTACGAGCTGACCAAATGCCATTTTCATAGAAATTAACACCTGATTGCTGCTGATAAACCGTAGCAATTTGATTTGTAAAATGGCCCATTACGCATTGGATTCTATGACTTGATGGTGACTAAACGTACTAAAGATAAGAGAAATAAATATCCGAATAATAATTACTGTGTGATGTAGACAATATATAACATCTTGTCGGCCTGTAAGCTTCTGCTATCAATTTCACAGTATCAAAGGGAATAATGAAGCGGCTTTCTGGAGGCAATTTATTGTTTAAGAATAAAAGGGATGTTAATGCTGGTTTCCCTTTATGTTACACTTTTTTTATTATATTTTTGAAAAAATGGATAATTGTTTGCCTTTTAGTTTTGATAAAAATATATTCAGAAAAAAGCCATTGAAAGATATACTAGAAATGGCATCTTTTAGGTGTTATCGGATAATAAAATGTTTCAAAAGTTGAAAAAGTTAATTAGCCAAGTGTCTAATACAAGTCGAGGCCATATCAGTTTATATAATGGCAACTGGGTAACGACTGTCTGACATGCACCCTGGGATTTGGTTAGAGCAGATAATTGAGAATAACGGTCATAATATAATCATTAACTTCAGGGTTTGGTCTTTGAACAGCTGGACTACTGGCCGTCCTGTTAAAGAAAAGCTGTCAAATTGTACATTAACGGAATGCCAGCTTTGCTGTTTATACACAGATCGATATGAGAAGACAAATAGCTTTAGAAATCAAATATTGCAAAATAGAAGAAACAAAGGTGATAGAGAATTCAGAAATTTCCACTGTAGTGTCTACGTGGTTTTTACTCGATCTCGCAACCTCCTGGTGGTTAAATGAAAGTTACCTGAAAAATGACCATCAAAATATTTAGAAGTGCATTCAACATAAATTCAGATAAATAATGCCCAAAGTAAACTCTGAGGCACACAATTTTACAAATCGATAATTTGAAATGCGTAGCTTTATGTTAAAGTAGAACTACGCAACTATTTGAATCTGTTGGTGATTATGTATTTTTTATAGGTATTAATCAATATTAATCATAAACGGAAGTTTTATGCGAAAAAGCACGTTTTGGTTTCCAAACGGTAAATATTTTGCATTATCAATGCAAGCAAAACATTGCGAATGTGCAAAATTTGATTTCAAAATGTCAAAAAATTACCGACAGTACAATTTAATCATCGCACTTAAGCTTTTTGTGCTTTCCACGTACTGTACCTTGATTTCGAAATGAATGAAAACATAATTTTAAGGTACATGTGTATGTAACAAGTAGATTTCACTTAGTCTCAAAGTGAATAGAAACATAATTTAAAGGTACGTCTGAATGTAAATAGTTGTTATGGAAATGCACTTTATACATATAGTACAATGTATATACACTATAAAGTTCAAGAAAAATAGCGAAAAATAGCATTATGCGACATAAACTTCCATGTATTTCACTTTTTTTCAGAAAGAACTATTACTAGAATTTTATCTGGAGAGCTTACAATCAACAGCAATCAGTCCCTGTCCGAACAAATTTTAATGTGTTGTACTATGAATACAGTATTGTTTTAAGACTCATATATGTCTCATTCTTGAGCTTTAGATCTAAACAACTAGGTGTATTTATTTGGTTTTATCATAGAATGTTTTCAGTGTTTTAGATGTAAAACTACTGTATCTTTTAGTATTAAATAGTCTCTTATAAGTCAATCATGATTGGTCACATGCACTTACTATAACATTTATATAGTTTCATTGTAAAAACTGTATTGTATATATGTATTGTGAATAAGACTTCAATAATAAAATAATTGAATAAAATAATTGAAAACGACAACACTAATAAACGCACACTTAAAACTATAATAAGCCATGTCGGATCGTAAAGGTCACGGAACGTATATGTCACACGTGTGACATATTCGGTCGAAAACGACACACTCTTCAGCCGAAATACGAATATAAAATGCGCCATATTCGGATTGATTTACTTTTTCTATGCTCACTTAAACGTGTTTGTCCCTTTCTACAAATACGCTTAAAAAGGCAAATATCAACGTTTATGTCACATGTATTTTTTAACTGAAAGTCTGTTTATTTAAAAAATATAAGTGTTTTGTCGGTGTTTAAGGAAAATAAAGTGAAGTGTCACCAATGCTGTATTCATTTATTCTATAGAGTTATTATTTATAAGACATTGGTTTCAATTTTTAAAATGAATAAGCTATTTCAGAAAGATTTCCATACGAGCGCAAAAACCAATGATTGCAATATTGAAATGCTGGAATGAGTTGTAGTTTTTATCAAACTTTGCTTTAAAAAAAAAGAAAAGAAATTCTACTAAACATTATGACATTCTCATCACAAACTATTTTAAACGGAATAACGGTTATATATACTTAAAGAAATTAGAAACGCAACTTCTTTAAACACAAAATATGTTTCGTGATTAAAGAAGTTGCGTTTTTAATTTCTTTTACTTTATAATATGTATTTGTAGAAATTAGAAAAGCAACTTCTTTAAACGTGAAATGTATTTCTTGTTCAAAGAAGTTGCGTTTCTAATTTCTTTAAGTATATATAATTGTGGTTACAATTTGAAGGTACCTGTTTGAGGTTTTTTCGCACGTTCTAAACAGGTTTCAGTTGATTGAACTGTATTTGACTTCGACAGCTAAATATTTTTAGAGTAGATTTGTTTGTGCCGTGTCGCGACTGTAAAAATATTTCGGCCAGTTTAAAGATGGATGGTTTCACTATCCCAGACAATATAGATTCGGATATTGTTCAATCACCCCAAAGATATACTTCGTGCTTTTTTTTTAATTTTTCCGTTGACGCTGTCTGTGATATGTAGGATTTAACCGTCATATGCGTACCATTGTTAAGGATGGATCAAAATTGTATTGTTTATTGGTGTAAATATTTAGTTGCGCTCATCTCTGGGCTAGGCGACGTCGGCAATAATATGCATTTCAATTACAGCCCTTAAACAGGCTCAATCAAACCGAGCCTGCAATATGTTCCTATTTGTCGTGTTCGGTGTCTTTCAGTTCCCTTTTCATCTATTTCAAGGAATACAAATATGCGGCACCATCTAATTAACCATGCAAGAAACAGCAGACACAGCACATAACATCCTTATCGCCCAAGTTCAAGTATGCCGATTTACCGCCACCCACAATTGACATTCTGCATGACTTGAAATTACCATCAAACCAACAAAAGAGGTTTTATTGACAATTATATTGAAATATAGTTTCATAAGACATCTATATAACTTATAATATTCCAGCTGTTGGTATTTTGAAGAAATTATATAATTTCACTGTGTACAGATTATTATAAAATTTAAAGTGAAATTGATATCGGGAATGGACACATCCAGAAAACGCATACTCCCCACACAGAGAAAACGAGAACATGGGTCTGTAATGTGATCAATTTCAAAAAAAGGACACATGATATAATTTTAAATACCAATATAAACATGTGTGTGAAGTTGGCTTTACGTTCGACATTCGACACCAGTTCGACGTTCGACATTTAAAACCAGTTTGACTTTCGACATTCAAAATGCAGTTCAACGTACGACATTCAAAACCAGTTTGGCGTTCTAAATTCAATTATGTGAATGAATGAATAACATCGAACTATTTTCTAATGTCGAACATCAAACTGCAGTTTGTCGTACTGATTTTGAATGTCGAACGTCAAACTAGTTCTGAATGATAGACATCGAACTTCAATTTGAATTACGAACGTCGGAACGGTTTCGAATGTCAAACGTCGAACTCATTTTGAATGTCAAACTGGTTTCGAATGTCGAATGTAATTTGCAATTTAAATTCCGAACGTTGAAATAAATATCAAACTTCGAACTGCAATTTGAATGTGAAAAGTCAAAAAGCAATTCAAATGTCGAACATCGAACTAGTTTAAAATATCAAACGTCGAACTGCATTTTGAATGTTGAACGTCAAACTGCATTTGAAATGTCGAACGTCGAACTGCATTTTTAAACGCGAATGGTTTGAGTTTCGAACGTCGAACTGGTGTTAAATGTCAAACGTCGAACATATAGCCAGCATCATATAAACTTCATAAAAACTGTAATAGACATGCAAACAATGTCAATGTGATGCAATAATCTTATACATTCAAAGTCCGAATGCCAGTCGTGAGATCGTTATTAACGCAGTAAAATTCATTAACAAAAGATCATAAATGTACTGATGAGTTTAGTAATTTTGCAGAATTCGATCCTTTTCAGTTATTAGTAGACATTAAATTGTAATAAACTGCAGCTTTAAAAGCATATTTGTGCATTTGATCTAAAAAAATTCACTGAAAGTAGAATTTGTTAGTTACAATCAGTAACTGAGTTTTTATCTGACTTAGTTCTCATTTCAAAAGCATTTATTTTAGAAACAACATACATGTATTTTATCATGAATCGATAAAGACTGTTTAAACTTTCAGTCAAAAGTTTAAAAGTGTCGGCTTTTTATACTAATCTTTATTTTAGCGTGTAAAAATCAATGTGTCTTTAAGCTTATTTTAAAAGTATTTGTCATATCTTTAATAAAGTTATATGTTTGCGGTGACTTGATGTTTAGCATCAAATGTTTACTTGTGTCGGCATTTTGTCACGAGAATGCAAACGAATACTAGGTAGACTCTCACACAGTGCGAAAACGAGGAACAAACAAATCCAGACAAATAACACAAACTGATATTAGACGATTTCTGAATAATCTGTGTAAATTTTTCCAGATTTGTTTTTGTTCATTTATAAAAATTGAAAGAGATTATGCTTTTGTTTGTATGTTCCACCTAACTGGCACTCCTCACCGAAAATCAATGTCAACAGTAAGAAAATTCATTGTATTTTTAATGTTAGTACGATGCCATGCTGTAGTGTTAAGGTAACATTAATTTTAGCATTGAAGCTGTTTAAAATTACTTATCTCTTTTGCAAAATTTATGTAATACAAACTTCTCTCAGAGAGAAAGAAATAGAAGTAAAACGTTTGCTTCCAACGTTCGATTGGGAATTAGCCGAGCAGGTACCAATTTCAGCTACTGGAAACGAAGGTATTTTGTTTTGCTGGCAGCAGTTAAGAACACAGAATGAATTGTTCAAAAAAATAAAAACCGGGGCAATATTTATGTTTGTTGAAAGTATTATCAACTCTTTAAAAGTTGTGTATTTTGGGAGGTATAATGAGCTGTGTCGGACCGTACATGTCACAGAACGTATATCACGCATGTAGGACACATCCGGCCGGATATACGTTTCTGCAATTTGGTAGGAAATGCCTGTCCATATATGTCACACGTTATAACATAGTAAACCAATCATTGTCATCGTCGTCGTCCGCAGCAGTATTACATAGACCTCATCCACGTCAACGATACATCGTCATGGCAAGCATAATAATAATCAGCACCATCATCATCAACAACAACATTATCATAAATAGAAATAAATGGTTCGAGTCTACGCCGCTTTGCATATTGTTTTTTATTTTATTTTTTAGATTACTACTTTTTTAGATAACTTCAAGTACACTGTACTACTACTACTACTACTACTAATACTACTACTACTACATTGCAGTTTTTGTTGCTGGTACTGATGATGATGATGATGATGATGATTATGATGATGATGTTGATGATTATGTTGATGATTATGATGGTGATGATGATAATGATGATGATGATGATGATGATGATGATGATGATGTGATGATGATAATGATGATGATGATGATAACGTTGACGGCGATGAAAACGACTATGATGATGATGGCTATTGTAGTATTTACAATTTCGACATTAGGGCGATTGTGTTTTTTTTGTGTTTATTCAATAAGCGGACTACTATTACATGAAAAAACACACGTGAAAATGGTGGCTCATTATTTTTTTTAACCACATGTTTGGTAAGTGGCAAATATGTTTTGCTCAGCGTAGGAAAACTATTTCCAACCGATCAACCGAACATGTTCAAATTTCCGCTGAAGAGTGTGCCGCATTCGATCGAATAAGTCACACATGTGACATAATGAGAACCGTGACATATACGGTCCGACAGAGCTGTATTTTTGTAACGATAATCATACTTTCCTGAGCGAAAAGTCAATGAAGCCTTTTATTTTGATTTGACTGTTATCAAACGTTTCTCAATTAATTATTTGTATTTAAAAACAAAAATGTATTATATGCATTGATATACCAAATTGAATGCAGAAATGTCTATTTCTAGATATACACCTTTACTATAAAGTTGCCGAAATCGTATAAGTAAGTAAGTAAGTAAGTAAGTAAGTCAGTCAGTCAGTCAGTCAGTCAGTCAGTCGGTCAGTAAGTATGTATTTTTTTATTATCGTGACATGTGTATACATACAAATATAGGACATACTTATGAAATATGTAACGAATGTTTACACCCGGCCCAATGGGCCTTTATGTCACCAGAATTTTTAAACTACAAAACAAAGTCCCTTTTTACAATTGTAGATAAAACAGATATGTGAAATATAAATACATGAGATATAAAATGATATTGCCTCTACCTGGGAGCGAACCCGCTAAATTCTACGGAATGAAGGTACACTCTGTAGTGCTACGTCGTAATGTTTGTTGTTGTTGTTTATATAGGCGGAAAAAATGCGTTATTATGAGCTAATATAAACAATTTTCATTAAATATAGTTTTCACACAGTAAAGCTTTCCGATTATAATTTTATTGTAGGTTTTTTTTCTGCAGGCGTTCAACAAGAAGCGTGTTTCCTTTGTATACAATGTACATCTCTACCTAAAAACACTGTTTCTACTATGTTTTAAATGATAGGTCTAGCAATTTCTTTTTAGCATTCGCTCATTTTATTCTTAAAGTTTCACACTAAGAAAATATCGATCAGTAATATTTTAAGACGTTTAAAAATTTAGAAAAACTGAAAACAATGCTTTGCAGAACATGGTCATTTTTAATTCCAAAGATTCGGACTATATTTTCATTAAAATTGACTTTGACAATGTTGAGCTGCGAGATTGTCAGATTCGTGTAATACGGGGATAAACAAAATAAAAAACACAAAATATTGTAAGATTGTTAGACGAGTAATATTGCGAAACTGAAACAAATAGTCGTTTTTAAGTTCCAATGTCAGATTTAGAAAATGTTTATTATATAATATTAAACGATTGCACGACGTAAACAGTAAACTTTTAGAGAACTGAAAAATATTGGACTGCCCCAATTTTTTACTAAAACCTGGTGATAACTAGGTGAAGTGTATTAATACCTTACTTAACATTGTCTAACATCGATTGCATTTTCCGTTTCGGAAATTTTCCAAAATTGTTTTTCCATGGGTACATGTATATTGTCTAATAAACCTCTTATATAAAGCTTCTATGTTATTATTAAAGTACGCTGTCAAGAAAGTTCGCGCAAACATTGAAAATGACTATTTCGCATCTACGTACATTCGCGCAATCTTTTTGTAGAAAAAAAGTTGCAAATACAAAACTTGTCAGTCTTTTTATCAGTTCTTATGTTTATTCTGATTGAGTGAGCCAGCCTCTTGTCATAAATAACACCATGTGTTCATCAATTATCGGATCGTTAAGTTTCTATTCGTCTTTCGCTAACTTTGAATATTTTCATCAGATCATGAAAATACTTTGAAGCTGCATATCGAAATGTTAGTCTATAATCAAAAACGAGTCTCCGCAATTGATACTTGTCATTATCATATATTTATATCAAGTAAAGTCAAGTCAAGTCAAAATATTTATTGGCAAAAACATATACATGTTCATCGCCAAGTTACAATATTGGCGGATGTTTTACAAAAAAATATATAAATAAAACATATGTAATATTACAAAAGAAAAGCATGATTACACGTTATGAGTGCAATTAGTAACTTTGTAGAGTGTGTAAGGTTTATTATCTTAATAATAGTAACCGAAAAAAATACATATCAGATTGAATTTGTAATAAAATTAGTTCACTTCGCTACTTTTTCTATGGCTAAATAGACACATTTTGCTAGGTTAACAATTTTACTCTTTTGTGTTGTTTTCATTATAGATTAAAACTTTGAATTTGTTAATATTTGGCCATAAGCAATAATATTTCGGAAGCAACTGTTTACGTAAATCACTATAGA
Source organism: Corbicula japonica (assembly GCA_038501625.1). NCBI lineage: Eukaryota > Metazoa > Mollusca > Bivalvia > Venerida > Cyrenidae > Corbicula > Corbicula japonica. The sequence goes on along the minus strand of JAZAYU010000375.1, from coordinate 41,710 downwards.
ACGGACATACTAGCAAGAAACGATACTCTGATTCTGATTCTGATTTAAATACTAATAGTTTATACGGTAAAGGTTTGAAAGCATTGAATATTTTGAATACAACTTTGGAAAAATATGATACCAAATCAAAATTATGATTACAACAATTCGATTCCTTTGTTTCTTATATTATCAGTAACGGCAGCGAAACAGCGAAGTATGGGTGTTCTATAAATCTTAACCTTTGGAAAATCTACATTTAAGGTTTTGTAAATTTTTACTAGAGGTCAGATTATCGACAAGCAATGCAGCTGTGTACAGCGAATTAGGCAGATATCTTCTTTACATATATAGATATTTACGAATTATCAAATTTTGGTTCAAAATATGCAAAAGTGAAAATATCATAATAAAGTACTTGATGCACTCATCACTATGTGATATTAATATGGGACATTCAAATTGGTATCTGAAGGTAAAATTGATGCTAGAAAAAGATGGATTTTTGTACATTTGGAATTATCCAACGGGTATAAATATGTCTCACCTTTTGGCACTTTTTAAACAAAGATTAATAGATGAGTTTTGGCAATGTCTAAGAGAAGATATTAATTCAAGTCATGTGCTTACTTTATACAAAACTGTAAAGGAAAATTTTGAAATCGAACCATATCTGAATTTTATAAGCTCTTAATATTATGAACTTCGCTTACAAAACTTAGAATATCTGCTCATAATTTACGTATACAAACAGTGAGATTTGGCAGAGAAAGAATCGATAGAGAAGACAGAATATGCCAATTATGTAATCTTAATGAAATAGAAGATGAGTATCATTTCATGTTTATATGTCCTTTGTATTCAGAATTAAGAAGAACCTTATTAAGGGCTTATTGATTTTTAAGTGTCTTTTGTAAGCCCATTACAAATCAATTAAGCTGAAATGTTCAGAGAATGTTGTTAAAAGGGTGTGATTATCAAAGTGTATCGGAACCATGATGCTTACTTAAAACAACGTTAGTTTGCTAAAATTACCATTGGCAATTAGAAAAGCGTTTTAAATAGATGCCGTATGAAATATAAAGATGAACATTTACATTTAAAACATATTCCGAATGTTGAATCTGTTGTTTTCTATTATATTACTGTTGTTATCAACTTTAACAGTTGATCAATCATATCATATCTCTTAATGAACAATCAGCGCTACATCGAAAAATATTTGAATTTGAAGACGCTTTTCTTTGAGCTAACAATATGTTTTGTTGTCACCTTGTGAGCTTCTACTCCGATTACACTTAAACAATTATATTTTGACAACAAATTATATAAATATAGAACGAACAAACTTACAAAATGAATGTTTTTTGTAAATTATTAAAGAACTATAAATCGGTTATCAATAATAACACCTATTTTAAAAAGATGTATTAAATTAAACATTATCATTTTCTTTTCTAGTGCTTAGCGTATATTTGGAATAATTCGATGTGGGAAAATGAAAAGGCATAAAATCGGAAGACATTCACCATTTATCACACCTGTTATGAATGGCTGATAGAAAGACTGACCACAGACACATTTACTTTCTCACGAATCCATAAACATTAATCTGTTGTTGTTAATATTTGTTTAACCTTGTTTAAAAGTTCGAGAGAGACATAAATTAACATCGGTGCCATTAGCGTTCGTTACAGGCAGGACTTTATCAAATTGATATTCATACATGTTTTGGTTTCAATTAGTGTTTGTGCATTTATTTTGCCATGTGACATTTAATTTCAGGAGGGAGGTGAAAGGCAAATAAAAACATTCACCGGTCACTCAAAATTGATTAATGAAACTTGTTAAATAAATACAACGTGTTTCTTAATTTCAAACATGACGACAGTTCCAGGCATTACAAATCTTATTCGGACATCTTTATAATGATTAATGATTTTGCTGTTTCAGTGTTAGATGCATTTTCATTCTAAACAAAAGGAGGAATGTAGTAGCGCAGCAGTGGTCAGTTGTGTAAGATAAGCCCCGCCTCCTCATCATGCATGCACACTGTAGTATTATTGTATCAGTTTACCTTTGGGAGTCTTAGAGAACGTATGTTATAGAAAATAGAACTATAAGCTGTAGAAACAATCCTTCGGGTCTGTGTTTATTAAACAATCCCTTTATGGGTCTGTGTAAAATACAAATCAGTAAACTCCCAAAATATTACAGTCCTCTCTTGAGGTGTCATGTAATCTTTATAATCATCGCGCTCTGCAGGATTAGAACAATTAGAACGGCATGTCAGAACGTTCTTGACACTTCATTAGTCTCAAATGGCAGATTCATCTTCTTCATTTGCACAAGTGTTCTGTTATCTTCTCGTCATAACCATCATGGATACTGAACCGGATGGATGTGGAAATTCTTTAGTGCAGAATACTTTGAAAGGTATTATGAAACACTTTTAATCGTTTACTTATTTAATTGTAATAAATTGTAATTGTAATTAAATTTAATAAAAGTTTTTCCGCTTAAAAAGGGATTCACATGCAATTCTTGAAAACTATTTACCAGATGCGTTTTATTTTCAATAGCGACCAGGAAAGAGCAAGCATTGGATATAACAAGAATTAACAGAGATATGAACAATGATTGCTGCATTAATAAATGCGTGCAAGACCTCTTAGATTCAGACATGGTTTCGAGATGGCGTACAAAATATCATGGTATACCTCAAGGCGTCAAAAAACAACTAAAATTGATTGAAATGTACAGAGATACCAAAGAACAAGGAGGTTTCCTTGTCGTCGAAGGAAAACTAATTTGCCAGTAAGTTTTTAAGCTATTTTGAAATTAATTAATTGATTAAGTATGAACAATGCATGTTACCAAAAGTATTATGTGCAAGCATCCATCACAGAAAGAAATCTAAAGAGTTCACACTGATGGCTACAAGTTCAATAGAAGTTTCGCATTTCGCGGATATGCGTATGGATTTAGGCTTCATTGTAAACAAAGTTCGTTCTTTGCAGTGTATTTAATAGTACTTTAAAATGGTTTAACAAAAAACTGCACAGAATATTGAATAAGTCAAGTTTAATATTTCTAAATAATACTTAGGTAAATGCAATGTAAGATACCTTGTATTCTACAAAATTAGAAGACAAACTAACGTGGTAATGACTCAAATTAGTGCATTAATAGCGCTATCATAGTTTAATGCAATAATAGGTACAAGTATTTACAGAGAAATATAATAACTGGTCGATTTTTGACATGTTGCTATTTTTTCATGATAATACCTTAAGTGTAAAAACATTATACGTAGATAAATATATAAGTACAGTGTAATATTTTTTTAATAATTGTGTTATCATCTTGATTTTATTTACTGTGTTATCGTTTTATTTTTTTATTTACTGTGTTGTGGTCTTATTTTGTGAATGACTTTATTCAGGAAAGCCTGGCACCAATGTTTGATAAAAATATCAAGGAAAACATACGACAGAACCAAACAAAAGCTCGGCGTGGACTGTATGTGTTAAGTGCACTCAAACCGAATGAAAAAAACAAAAGAGGTATTACATGTATTTATAACATTTATTTTCAGCATCTACCATTTTTATTGTAATAATTCCATTTTTAAATTATATGAACTTTAAGAAAATGTGTAATACGTACTTAAAAAAATATATAGGAATATTTAAGTCCTAAAAATATATAGGAATATTTAAGTCCTAAAATTACAAGCTCTGATATTCATTTAATAAGGATGGACCATAACTTGGGCACGAAGTTTCATAAAAGATTATTAAAATCAGGGAGGATTTATGATAGCTCTGTGTTACTGAAACTATTTAGATAAATACAAAGCTTTCTCTTATACATAATTGAAAAACACAGAAGTAACTTCATCAGGTAGTCATATTTTCAGGAATTGTTGCAAAGGGATGTATGACTAACTACGTAGCATTTTATGGCGAAGATCATCCTGAGTCTGGCAACACACTCCTTCCAGTTGGTGTCACACTTCGGTTGATTTATCAGAAGTTTCAAGAGACATATTCAAAGATTGACCCAGAGAAGGTTATCGAGTATGCCCAGTTCCATAACATTTGGAGAAAATATTTTAAACACGTTAAACATCAAAAGGTTTGTTCATGTTTTATTTAACGACATTGTGTAACCATATTGAAATTGCTTGATATATCAAGCGTTAGGAAAAATGATATTCATGAGAGACAGTTTGCAGTAAATTTTCCTCGTAAAGCTGTATATGTTGTAATATTTTTACACATAATATACCGATACTTTGTAGCAAATGTCAACATGAACCCCTCTTGTTACAGATTTCGAAGATGGCGAAATGCGATGTATGTTGTGTGGCCAAAAATGTTTTTCATTAATTTGAAAATACTTTAGAGAAAGAAGCAACTCAGAAAGACTGGGATGAACATCTGGAAAGACAAAGGTAAATACGTGTATCCGTATTTGTTAAATATTATGCTTATAAAAGAAAACATGTACCTAGAAAAGAAAACATGTACCCTGTGCAATAATAATTTTCAATGCGCATTCAGCCCAAATCTTAGCTTAAAATTATTTATTTTACATCGAGTGTGAATAAAGTCCTTCCAACTTAATATATTAATTCATGGGCTGCTAAACACTCTCGCTGAAAGTGGATTGGGGAAATCGCAGAGGAATTTCATAATTTGGTAGGATTCGAATCCACAGTCTCCGGATCTGGAGTCCGACGCACTTCCCCTGGCGCTGTTTCTCCAAATCTTCTGATCTGAGATCAATATTTAACCTTTTTAAACCGGAAAACGAAAATGCTCAAAACAGATAAGAAATCGCTTTTAGTGCATATTCTCATTAAATTTTTCAAAATTACTCTACAATCCATATTTAAATGAGGATACATAAGTCTCTGTTACATGAAACGGATAATTTCCACGCTACCGACGATTTTGTGACTTTTGTTTTAACTCATTTCTTTATTAAATACCAGTACACGTGGTTTCGTAATGGATGTAGATAAATTGAGGGCTATTTCATCAAAAGGAAGTGACAGTGGTGTCACTGATATGTTTCAAGTAAGAAAAGTATATTTTGGTTCCATGCTGAGAAAATAAAATAGTATAGTCCATATGGTTAGCTAGAACATTGGCTTAGTGTATTTAAAGATGCATGCATGTTGCAATTATGTCTTTTGCAGACAGGCCCGTGATTCATACTATGCACGACGCGATGAAGGCATTCGAGATAAGGATGTAACAAGTGTTATTGTAGATGGTATGGACCACAGCATGACTGATTTGCCTCGGTTTCAAAACATACCAAAGGTAAAGAACTTTGTTTCATCTTAACAGTACTTGGGAATTTTGAAATACGAAAACAAAATTAATTAATGTTTTCTTACAAATAAAAAGGTTAATGAAGCCATAAAATCGTACCGTATAATAAGTTTGATTTCGAGTAAAATCGAAAGGTTCAAGAGACATGAATAATTAATAGGTCTCATTTCAAACATGTTGCAAGAAACTAAATGTTAGAAGCACGTGTGCAGTATGAGACTCCAAAGTTCTGCTTATGTAGACCTAAATTCCGCGCAAATAGGTTGAATAATGTGCATAATTAACTCTGCAAAAGTAAATTAACTTTAAACCACTCGATTATGCGTGGTTTATTGAGAAAATCATAATTTGTATATAAATCAAATGAACAACGATAAAATTGAACAGGTATTACTTTGTAATGCATTTTATCTATTTTCATAACTAATTAAAAAACTATAAACATACAAAAAGAGATTATTGATGGTTAACAATTATGCAGTTAATTCTATATATCAAAATCAAAATCCTCCCATATGACCAACATTGGAAATGCTTATTTGCAAATGTGAGATAACTTTATCTATTTTATAAAAATAATATTTCGTCTATAATATTGTTCAGCAGACCGGAATGATTTTGCTGTTGTAGCAGTGTCCATATTGCAATGTTGCTAATATGTTGCTCAATGATATAATTTGTTTTTTAAAGAAAAAGATTCGATTCAGAATTGTTCTAGTCGACTGCAAATTTTGCGATCATGAGATTGTTGAAAATCAGGTTTTTGACTGTTTTTTTTTTACAGCGCAAATTACTCTAGGGTCATTGACCTCCATTTAGCACTTTTTTTAAGTTTCTTATTTCTGTAAATAAATAACAAAGGAAAGTTAGCTATTATTTAAGCGTATTTGCCATATTTTATGATGTGCATAGGGCGGGCGAGCAAAGTTGCGTGATTGTCCGCAAAAAATGATATATTTAAATTATTAAGAAAATAATCAAATTTCCTGTAATCATTACTAGCCTTACCATTTCAAGTCAATGCAACAAGCGTTTTCGAAATAACCCATCATTATTATAATTATTGTTAGTATATTATAATAAATATTTGCTTAAAAAGCATCATTTACAAGTCATCTCCCGCGGAAAAGACTGTCATTAATTGCGTAAATAGATAATCATCGCGTATCATAAATCGTTAACCAATATATAGCAACAACCTTGCATCGGGATAATTAAACATGAGTTCACAGAACTCGGATCAAAACAATAGCGTGAATATTCGATTCTTCTTCATATGCATGATCACCAACTGTTTCTATTATTTTTATTATTATAAAATGGAAAAGCGGTAAATGATAGAATGAAATATGTTTTCTACTTGCTTAACCAGTTTGTTGTTAAATGACATAATATACGGACTGTGTTCTTTGGTCAATTAAAGATCGACTTTATTATCTGTTCTTAATTAAGATAATGTCTGCTTAATAAGCATCATTTACAAGTACATCTCCCGCTTTCATTAATTGCGTAAATAGATAATCATCGCGCAGTTTTGCGCTTCACACAGATATTCTGACTTATTTTCACTGTCAGCATGTGATCAATTAGGGGACTAATAAATCTCTCACCGAAGTGTGGTGCTTGATTAATGTTTACTGGTAAGCCCATTCCTACATTAATTTGAAGAATAAATTAGATATTATTTTTCCGAGGGTTCATTTTAAGTTTTTTTTAAACAATTTTAATGTTTATTGAATGGATTATGAGGGTCTACACTTGTCAAAGTTCTAATTGCACACAATTAAATTTTTTAATCGCTTAAACAAAAACTTTCATAATTAATGATGTTAAATATGACCAAACAATAATAATTATTTGAAAACCGTGCGTATGTTTTGCGTATTACGTCATCCACATCAGCATACGCTAATTGTGCGTAACGTATAACGTCATCCACGTCAGCATAAATACTGGGTGGCAATCAATTTTTTCACATGTTCACAGACACCGGACTATCTCAAAACTCACGCAAACACTTTATAAGTATGGAACGTTTACGAATGAAGACAACAACAGTGCCGTCAACATGCTCTTAACTGGCACAAATTAATTTCTTTTTATCAAAATATTTTGCTGGTATTCATAATGCAAAAAAAAATGTCTCTAATTTATCATTTTCAGAAATTATTCAAATGATATTATTTTCTTCATTAAAAACATTGCTTACGTTTAACGTTGACTTTACGCTCTTACGTCATTAAATATTTACGTTAAAAACGAGAACACTTATTAATAACTTAAAACTAAAATTATAGGAAATTCATTCAACTTCTAAATATAATGATTCAATCAAATAGTTAGGTGAAACAACATTTATCAAGTGTGCACTTAGAACTTTTGAGAAGTGTATTAATTATCATTATAGCGTATTAATAATTGTTAAGCTTTACTGGTTACTTTCCAATTTAATCAACAATATATTATAATAGCAGAAATTAGAAATTAATTATATATTCTAATTATTATTTCTCGGTTATTAAACAGATATAAGAAATTTTAAGTGTACTTCGAATTTGTTAAAATACCATTCCGACCCATGGGCTCATACACATTTTATAAATTCACGATTTTGCAGTTCTCTTACAATAGAGCAACACAAATCATTATAAACAATTAGCTGGACATTGAAACCTCACAAACTCTTGATAAGATCAGGTCATTGGAGTTATAATAACATATCATGCAGAGAGAATAACAGTGCTGCTTCAGAAAACATCCCTCAGAGGAAGGTAATACGGGAAAACCTTTACAATGTATTATAAAATCGTTAACCAATATTTTAAACAACCTTGCATCGGGATAGTCAAAGCTGGAATTTACAGAAGATGTGCGCCAAAAAAAAACAGAATCAAACTCGTTACAAAACAACAGAGTGAATATTTGATTATTCATCGTCTGCATGATCACAAAATGTTTTACCAATCAAAATTGATTTGAGAACATTATCCTGCTATTTGTTCACTTATTGAATGGAAATAAAACAGTTCGTCTGTGAGAATTACTACAGTCCTGTATAATGGTGTCTCAACATATTCTCAGGAGACACTACGCCTTTGATTATATCTTAATCGTGACATTTTAATGGGCCAAGAAAATCGAATGCAAGATAATATAACCCCATTAACCTCCAATGATTTAACACTAGTCGCCAGTGGCTACATATGAACTGTAGGCGTGCTTATCAGCTGAAACAGAACAAGTGCGAATACTACATGTGAATATCATTGGATATAAGCTGTTCAAAACATGGGTTAATTGACTGTTGTAAGAAAAAGAAACAAACTTCGATCCTAATGTTTAATTCTCACTTTCACTTTAAACGTTTTATCTTCCACATAATCAATGGTCTTGCCTACAGGGTTTAAATAAAAATAACGTTTATAAATATTTTTAAGCATTTTTCTCTGCTAATTGAAAACCTTTTATTTGGTATAAAATTGCGTTTTATCCTATAGCAACACCAAATCACCATTCAGTAAAACATGTGTGCATGTATTTAGCCTGGTTTCCGGCGATGAAGTATTTTGTTTTACTTTAATTTCCAACTATTAATCTTAGCCAGTCTACAGAACTCTCTGAACTTCATTGATTATTCACAGTGCAGTGGGATAGAAAATTGACTGGCTACATTACGCATTTTGTTATTATCGATAAAAACTACAACAAATAAACAAACAAAGTATTTATCAGACTAGTAACTAGTCTAGCATGTCGTATACATAGAATTTGGCACCCGCATTCAGTAGAATGTAACTCGCAATGTATTTTTATTATTTGTGTGTTCAAGATATCGTTTGTAGTATTTATGAAAAAAGAGTCATTGGATACATTTTATAAGCAAGATAAATCATAATTGAAAATTAGTAAAATATGTTAATCCTTACAATTTTTATTATAATGACTTATATTATGCAAATTTTATTTTAATATTGTTCGGGTTTAGATTTGAAAGATTAAAATTTAAATGACATTAAAATGGTCACCAAAAGACCATTAAACACCTTATGAAATCCGTATCTTTCCAAATGTTGTCTGATGAATATCATAGTCTATTCAAAGATATTGCCCCAGCTTTTCGAACAACATTTCCAAATTTGAGGATGTATACGTTTAAGTCAAATATTAAGCTTTCTCCTGAAAATGTAATAAAATATGTTTACTAAATGCTTTATTTCAGTGTCTCGACCCGGCCAATACGCTTAAAACTCATCTGACCGGAGTATTGATCCACGGACAACCAACGCAGATATTTGTGGATCTCCATCAGTATCCACACGACTCAAACTTGACGATCAACTGTTTGTTCAGAGCCTTATGGATTCGATGTTGCGATAAGCTCACTAAAAAAAATCTACATTCAGTTGGACAATTGTGGACGTGAAAATAAAAATAGATATCTTTTAGCAGCACTGGCTCTACTAATAAGTTTGAGTAGAATAAATATTCATTAGTCTTTTGTTGTTTAATATTGTTGATGATTTTAATTGGACTTCTGAGTTAACAATCTGTTTTACCATGTTTTTTGTTCACCAAACACGAACGACAGGAGACCATTGCAAAACAAACGAATGCCTTTTTATTGAAATGAGAATGGCTATATTAGTATGTAGAAATTGTGTCACACTCATTACTTTCATATTTGTGTAGTGTACACAATAATATATCATTATCACTTCTGATAAGTAATGATCAAAACATGACACGCTTCTATGGATGATGCCGTACTCCTGTAAAATTGAAATGATGTTTTCTTAAGGAAGCTGAAGACAATAGAGATGAACATAAACAATATGTTTTTGCACTGAGAAACATTAACTTAAAACTATATTTCTTTTGTATAATTTATATTAGAAGGACCATACATTTATAACACGAAGATGTATTGATTTGCTTCATGTTTTTATCTACCGCGCTGGATGAAATGGCGTAAATTTTGATTATTTAAAGAATTGTATACCTATTTTTTTCATATATGTTAATGTTCAATAAATGCTACTTTTACTTAAACCACATTGAAACTTATATTTTACCCAGCTTTGTAAATTGATGTTCTAAACTTCTGTGACTTTGAAAATTGTCACACTTATTGGTCACTCTCCTGACATTTTAGCTTGACTATTTGAAGAATAGGGGAGCTATAATTCTCACTCCGGCGTCGGCGTACGCGTGAATGTCCGTTAACCAAACTATGCACTTAGGTACATAACAATAATATATATATAATTCAAAAATTTTGTCCAGTGAAGCTATATTTTAACCTTCATTTTGTTTGTGGTATTTGAACAACATAATTATTATCCGGATAGTTGATGACATGAACAGAAAGAAAAAAACATATTCGTTTAAGTCCACTGTAGCGTTTTACAGTTACTTAAATGTCCGTTTTGGCAAATCACGTCCCATTTAAATTCAAACGCATAATTTGCTAAAACAACCTAATTTTGTTTTCGTTTTTTTTAACAGATAGATACTTAATCTTCCAACTTGAAGATAAACATATTTTTTATCAAATTCTTCAAGATATTTGCACTCAATGGCATCATTGAAGTAAAAGTCGTTTCCCATGTTATTTTTGTCGTTTTCATTATGGATCAGTATATTTCACTATTATTAATCCTGATTGTCACTTAGTATAGGATTGAGTCTATTAAGACGTTTCAATAGAAAAAAGAAGTCGAAACGAGCGCATTTAGAGTGCAGGCTTTTTTTTTTTAGAAACGTATTTTATTTAGTAGAAAATAGAAAGGAGCTCTACTGAAATAAATCGCCGAGGACATTTAATTCTCATAGCTTCCGATTGGCTAAAAATCTAGGGCAACTTCTAATATCAAAACATGACACGGACTTCTAATTAATTTGTTATTAATACACTCTATATAACAATTATGAAAAGTGCGATAGTTACAAATACAAAGAAACAGTCATATCACTCTTAGCCAATATAATCCTCTGTTCAGACTTCAATAATGTCGATATTACATTATTTGTCGCTGAATTTGGCCTCCTTCATATACTAGCTTTGATCTGACGATATGATAAATGATATTCTATTCCGTTTTCGGGTAGTTTCCGTCTTTCGGTCAGAGGAGGGTTGCCGATAATGGTACATGTAATAGAGAGTATTGGGAGAACCTTATTTTATAAGGGTAAACGTTAAATATATCGAAAACTTTGTGAAAAATTTTATTTGATTAAGCAATACATTGCAATTTGTCACAGCAATTATCTATTGCTGGTACTTATTTCTAAAATGTTGTTCATTTTTATCAACATTTTTGGACGAAGCTAATGCTGCTTTCACAATTTTCAACTTAGGAAATTGATAATTATAAAACGAAATTATTTTTATATCACTTAGTATATTTTAACATATTCAATTACATCTATCATGAAAATATTGCTAATTTCCTTAAACATTTAAAATACAATCAATTGCTGCTATGTCGTAATACTTAGACATACAATATTACGCATACCCCCTGAAAGATTTTACGGAAGGTACGGCTTCCGTTGTTTAGACACTAGTTCGAAATGGTCAAGGGAAACGTTTGACATTCATCACTGGCTGAATTCAGCCACAAGGTAGTATTGGTGTTCTCTTAATATGATGAAGTTTTTCCGGTTTTTTTTATGTAAGCGATGTCATGCATTCTGTGGCTGAATTCAGCCACTGGCTGAATTTAGCCACCATGTTATGGCTTCTATAGTATTTGATATTTTTACATGTCAACATCATAAAAATGTTAAACAGAATATAATTTTCTGACAAAATTAGCATTTATTTTTGTTCTCATTAAACAAATTGCCATGAACAATACTAGTAATTAGCTGTTTAATTCACAAAAAATATTTTTCCAAATTACGCAAAATATAGGGCATATCAGAATCTGGACTATCTAAATCAGAACGTGTTTAACGTCAAAAACAGCATGTGTTGTTTTTTTTACATTTAATCTCAGACTCGTGCTTATCATGACATCCAATATGGTCAATAACGTAGCATTAAAACATTATTGTTATGTTCTATAATGTGTTGCTCAGCTCTTTGACTGCAAACCAAGACTTGTGATTGCTTGACGTTTTTAAACAATGTAAATATGATTTTGTTTTAGACAGAAAATATTAAATTATTTTAATTTTCTAGATTTAATTGTGTTCGTGAGCTCATTGTGTTCCCCTTTTTGTTTGCAGCAAACGAAACAAGCTCAAAAACGATACCGAATTCACTTTTGGCCAAAATAAGTGACTTACACATCGCAGTCGAAATCGAGAAGAAAGCTGACATTATTTTAGAAAAATTCACCCAAAACCTAGATGGAGTTGCAAAAAACAAAAATGAAATAGAAACGCTGTATAACGAAAGTATGGCGATGTACAAGAGAAGCAAAGTTCCGGAATTCGAAAGACCAAGAGCGAGTCTGCAAGAAACACCTAACTTGAAGGAAGAGGTGTGTAACTGGTACCGGTTTCAATCTCTTCACATCTTCACAACTGTGTTTGTTATAATAATTTTATATAAAATGTAATTTGTCTAGTATGGGTTAAGTGAACTGAAGTCGATACTTATCTTTAAAATCGTAACTGTTATCATCCACTACATAACATTTCCACACGGTTTATCTTTGACATAAATGCAAAATTTAAAAGCAGACCATCCTAACTAGGAATGTATTATGTGTATAGAGTTATGCGTGTAATGTCAGATGGAAAATGCAATGAAGTCACAGTGAAGAATATGTGAATGGACCTACATGTATTTTCATGACGATTTGTATTGTTTTTTAAATTCCATTTGGGCGTAAGATTACCTTTCAGTCTGAAAAAGTAAATTCGGTTATTGTTTTAATTTGCAGTTTTAAAACTTCCTGCCGTGATGTATTTCTAAAACAGTTCTTGATAGATAATATAGCTTCTACTGGCGAGCGAACCCGTACCCGTACATTTTTATCTTTAAGTAGTACAATCCATTAGTTTTTTTTTAAAAGACATGTTACCGATCTGATGAGCTTGAAAATGTGGCGGAATATTAAGGAATTGTTCTTACAAAAATATGCGTATTTACCATGATTGTTTTACAAACCAAATGATTTTTACAGTTACCGTAATTGGTACACACACGAAGATTCATCCATTCTGTTTCAGGTTGCCAAAGAGATTGTAAATATAAATGGAGTGACTGGATGTGGATATAGGTTTTCTACTCTAGACATCTACTTAAATGATTCACTAACCGAAAAAGAGAGGAAAACGACAGAAGGGCAACTTAAAAGTGTCATTGAAAGGAATAAAATTGAGAGGTATGAGCTGAGAACAGAACATAAACAAACAAAGTTATCCAGTGTTGGGTCAAGGATCTCGGGAAAGCTAGAAGGACCTACCGCAACCCTTGGGGGTTTCGCCAAAAGAGGGAAGAGCAAAGTTCTTTGCCTTCTTCTTGCAAGGCATTTCGCAGAAAACCATACTCAGTTATTTGTAGAAACAAACTCTGGAAAACAACAGATTGCAGTAGTTCTGAAGCCTGTGAATGATGCGACAAGAGGTTCAATGGATATTAGTGCCGCAGATGTTACAAAGAAATTTATAACCAAGTGTTCAACGCAGTTTAAAGATCAATATGGTGATTCCAAAAATAGTTCTCTGCAGGAATTCGAAGAGAATGATATAGAGTTTCTGAAATATCTACCAGTCCATATATGGGGAGCTGCTTCGTCTCCTGGCTTAGGAATTATTATCATACCAGATTATTACGTTCCGGGAATGACAGGGCTGGAAAAACTAGTGAAAATCGAAGACCGAAGTCCTATAGAATCTGGACCCATTGCACATTTCGCTCAAGATGGTGACAGTGGATCTATAGTTTGCGCAAATGACCCAAGTGGTGAAAAGGTACACGCTATTTCAATGTTGATGGGAGCCGTACATCTTCAGAGTCCACCAGATTCCCCTGATTCATCACAAAAGAATCAATATTTGACATTTAGACTGAAAGATGGCATAAACCAGCTTCAAAGGGAGCGAAATGGCGAAGAATTTGAAATTTGTTAGTAAACGAATTTGGAAATCAGAGAGTTTTAGCCACCATAGTGAAGAAAAGTTCTAAGAAGCACAATAGTTACCTTCGAGGGTTGATTATTTAAAGGACAAAGCGTGCTTTCGAGATGAAGAAATGCCACGGAGCACGACGTCGAAATGACGCCAATGTCAGACAACAAACGTCTGTTAAGCATGTCCGGTTCCTAACATCATCACCTGACAAGCTATGTTTTCTCCTGACAACAAAAGTACTTATCGTAAACGGAGGCATACCAGCTCTTTTTAAAAGAGGAAACAGCTCGTGTTAATTCCTAAGTCGACTGGGAGAGATACGGTGAATGAAAAGGTGAAATATTCATATCAGGAATCGCCACATTCAGAAAAAACAGCCTCACTACACAGTCAAGTTGAAGAGAGGGAGAGAGCTTAATAAAATGATCAGTTTCAAAAGAGACACCACACTAACAATTAACAAAAAGAAAAGAACCCGATGGGTTACCGCATTGTAACGGTCAGTGGAAAATCAAATTGCCACTGGCGGTTTAAACCAGGTTCTAGGGTGCACCAACCGCACACTTGCCCCAACAGGTTCTCATATCACAAAACAAATACAAGTTGTCTTGGTGAAACCACTCCAACCCACTTATCGGCTCAACAATGTTGCATGCATTGCATACAAACATATAAAACATAAGAATCTAATAGCATTGCAAAGCCAAAGGGTGGGTACTCGATTATCTTTCCGAGACCAGAGCTCCTGGAGAAAAATCAGCGAGAACACGATGACTGGTATAAACGAAATAATTCGAAATTCCTGGTTCATTTAAGAAAAGATTTCCCCATAAACCTTCATAAACTCTTAAAGCCTTGCCACCGTCGTGCAACCAAAGAGGTAAGCATAATGATCAACTGTAGAAGGGTTATTCACCAGATTGATAGGGGTGTCGATGTTACCCAAAGGGGTCTGTGTATTATCCTGGTGTATTATCACACAATTATTTGCAATTTAAAGCGTAATTATTATAATTATTATATTTTTTGAATTATTAGCATGATTATCTTTGATATTCTCATAATTGAATTGTGTTTAGACTTGACTGTGCTTAGGATATTTATGGTGCGAAAACCAAATTTAACCACAGACACGTTTTCTAGTGACGTGCCGTATAAAATGAACAGTGTTTTCTTCGCATATAAACGATTAAGAAATAGCATGAGGAAGGTTACGATATGATTTGTACATGTATATAAGTTGTTGTTCCATGAATTCTCAACATATTGTTTATCCTTATATAATATCTTCTAAATTCACAAAATCGCTTAATTATATAGTTTTGATGACGAATCAAAAATATACATGCATGAGGCAGGCTTGAATCTCTTATTAGAACTTATTAAAACAACTTTAACTGAAGATAAGCCTACTTAGCTGTTTGTAAATATTATATATAAGGTTAAATGTTTAAAATACCCGTGGTATGTTTAAGAGAATTATTAAAAATTAAAAAAAAAAACAACAAATAAAAGGTTTGCAAGACGAAACTTAATTTTAAATTAAAGTTTTCGTGTGATTAAAGATCTGTAACATAATACCTATTCAGTAATAACAATATAATGTTATAGACAACGTGGTTGTGTTATTGATTTTCGTTATCTGATATCTGATTAAACTGGCTGATCTCCAACAAATTTATTTGCTAAATATAAAAACAGTACATACTTAAATCGAACGACAACGACCCTGTTTAAGGCCAGCTTTATAATAGCAGAAGTTTAGTTTAACCTTAACGAAAATATCCAATTTAAGCACTGGCAGGCTGTTTCTTGAAAATTTTAAAGAAGTTTCTGTTAAAGAAAGAACACTGGGCAATAGATCGTTTGCCATGTGTGTCCGAAGATATAATAGTGTCACTGTTGCAATCATGATTATTTTGTTTAAGCTGTGTATGCATTGGTATTCTTTCGATTCTCTTTCCTGGCCCTGTAACATAAATAACATACAATAACATTATATTGTGAAATGGATCATAAAAAAGTTAACCAGTATTTTTTTCATCAGTTTAAATAAGTCATATTTAATAAAAAAGGTATTTTTTAAAGCGTTTTTGTCTTGATGATTTTAAGAAGGCATGATACAGTCCAAGTTCTGCATCTTGATATTTCGCCGATCAGAGTATAAAATACCAACATTGTATTGTTTTCATCAAAATTGTCTTATACCATTGTTTGGTGGCATTTTTCAGCCACGAGATATGTAATTACCGCGACAAATCCTGATTAAATTACTAAAACAAGATTTTCACCAAAGTCTTTTCATGTAAAAGAGTTACTGCGACAAGTAACATTAATTTAGTGTCTCGATACAGATTGAGTTAGTGCCCAAACTTGCAATTTGTTAGTAAGGTAGCTACATGTATCTTGAGATCCATTCCCATTACTGATAATAAACAGTGTCAATTAAACCAATCATACAACATTATGACATTTATCATGTTTGGTGTCTTTTAAAATGCCTTAAGGTTTTCATGTATTAAAATACCACAGTAGCGAAGTTTGTGACTTGTGGCGGCTGTAAATGTCTCCCCGTAAAAATGAATCAGTACTGTTATCATATACTAACTTTGAAGGACGATTGAACACGTTTTCACACAGGTTTGTTAAAAACTGAGTAGCACTTAACCTGTGGCTATGTTGCAAGAGCAATAAAATCCATTCTTATAACCGCTCATGAATGGTTGACATCGTTTTGAACAAGGAAAGGGTCGTGTTCCTCCACATGCACAATATTATCCCGACACAGTGGGTCTATTTTCTGTAACGTAAACTGAAAAAAAAACAACATTAAGCTGGAAGATTTTATAGGTCAGAGAGGCTTCGTTGTCAGTGTTGTCAACGAAACTGCATTTCTTGTAAGTAATGATATTTCTGGTGCATAAAACCCTTGTTTTATCAAGTTATTTTTAATAACATGAGCATAATTATTATTGCTAAAGTTCTTGGTTTTTTTCCTGATGACATATTAATAACCAAGCAAAACACGTACTAGGGAAAGCTGTGTTTTCTACATGTAGGTGTAGCGAGTCCGGATATGCATGTATCATCTGTCTATACTTTTCAGTCAACAAATTTATAGTTGTTCTAAAATTAGCACAATACTTTAAGTAACTTAACAAAAAAGCAAATGTCATTAAACGATATCGTTAAATGGATACAATTATGTTTGCTCTAAGAGAGTTGCTCAGAGGAAAAATATGCAACTCGCTCATACCCATAAGACCGTGATTGGAATGTCACGTGACTTTTTTACATTATCAATAATCAACTTTATGGGTCAAACTTTTCCATTTATCTTCCGTGTTTAGTGAATACAACCAGCTAAATTGATCTTATAACATTATGGATTTATTTTATTATTCGTGACATATGAAGAAAGGATTTAAAATGGTTTGTATTTTGTATTTGTTTTAACTGAATATGTATTTGTACCTTGGAAAAAGAAAAGAATGTAAAGACCTTAAATTCTGGTTATATCTTTAAGACACTTCTACATGTTTTAACATGAAAGTACTGTAATGTATGTAAATGTTTTAACATGAAAGTACTGTAATGTATGTAAGCAAAACTAACACATATAAGTATTATTCGCTAAATTATGTACAATAATCGATATGACGATTAAAGGTTCTTGCAATATTCGAAACATTTTCATATTGTTTTATGTAACTTGTATCAAAGGTCCATATAATGGTTAATTATAATGGTATATTGTGTCCATTTTAAAATATGATGTGCTATTTTTGGTTTAACGATATTTTTATCATTATTTTGCAGTTTCAAGATATGATAACAGTCATTTATGATCACAGATATTTGTTAACTCTGTACCTTTGTAGCAATTGATAAACGCAATTCGTACCGGTTCAGTATTGAGATAACAGGTAGACCAAAACATAATCAAGCTCTATTAAACACTTTATTGTACCCCATACTTACATGAAACCATCCTACTATGCGTAGATAAAAGATATATGTATTATTAACACTAATACCGGGCGTTCT
Source organism: Corbicula japonica (assembly GCA_038501625.1). NCBI lineage: Eukaryota > Metazoa > Mollusca > Bivalvia > Venerida > Cyrenidae > Corbicula > Corbicula japonica. The sequence goes on along the minus strand of JAZAYU010000375.1, from coordinate 23,249 downwards.
TAAAATAAATACTTAATAATTCTAAATACTTAATAATAGTAAAAAAGAGATGTATTAATAAACATTATTACAAATAAAAAACAACAGAAACGATTCGTAAAATTACATATTAAGAAAATATCCAAATTGCGTATTTTTATTTGTACATACGCAGTCTTATTATTAGTAAACTTTATAATCATGTTTCTCTCCTTTACGACAGATGTCCAAAATGAATTTCGGATCTACATAGAGTCTCTCGAGTGCTGCCATTCAAGATGAATATAAAGCACTACACAGTTCCAGAGGAAGCTTTTCCAAGGTACCGCTACGCTCGGGATCATGTTACACCTCTTCTGAAACGCTCCGGGAAAGTAATAAAACAGTGTGCGTTGGAAGACCCTTTTCCGATCCCAGTGCTAAAGGATATCCACATTTACGTTATCTCCGAAAACGAATCAATCTTGATCGCAAGAGAGGAACTGACAAAGAAGGAGTGTAAAGAAATAAAGTATGAAGAGTTCGATCGTATGGATCCTGAAAATTTTAAGAAACTTACAGCGGAACAATTCCACATTTGTGTCTCTAGCTGTGATCAAGCAGATAAACCGGGAACAAAAATGTGGCAATATTTCGGACAGGCAGTCGTCTTATTTCCACGTGAACCTGTCACCCCTCAGACCCCAGAGGTTAGAAGTTTTGATGACACTATTGTCTGTGTCAAATCAAGGTCATGCTTTGCATTGGAAACCGACACTGTACTAGAACGTATGGTATTCAGATATTTATATCCAAGAGTAAAGGTGTTGTATTCGTTTTTGCAAGTGGAACCTGTGCCGCTGGTATTTGCTTCAATCACCCAGTCAATAGAAATTGCACTATCTTCTAAGATGAAGATGAGAAGTATGCGGTATTCTAAGATAAACGATGACACTGGTCTTTACAGAGCATGGCACGAAGCAAGACTGGAAGTCATTACAAGCAAAGTGAACGAAGCATATGGTAAAGATGATTCAAAAATCAAAGAGCAGATCTTACAACAACCAAAACCAATCGCATCTGCAGTAGATTCTCGACCTTCGACGATTTGCGAACATATATTACCATATCTATCTTACGGTAAGTATTGACACAATTTCTCTTAATGAGTATAATATATTTATTTATGACTATCGATGACATCAATTGCTTATATCGTTTAGAATAAGGTTCCTCGAGAAACAAATACATGTAAACGGAAAAAATCGTAAAGCACGCTAAAAACAATTTGTTTGGTCGCTGTTTATGACTGTAAACCATCGCATTTTAGCCTGTACTCGAACAAATAAGTTAAGTTACGTTATTGAACCATTCATTTACATCTAAAAACATGAAATCCCAGTACGAAATCATACCCATTTACATAATCGATTCTAGTTCGATAAACCTTTTTATATTTTCATATTTGTCGTGTTCGGTGTCTTTAAATGTTAGTTTTCATCTATTTAAAAACTAAACAAACCTGAAATGCACCTCAAAAATAGTTCCATATACAGAAACACGCAATTAACACGACAAAGGATGTACATGTAATTAATCAACAATAAGACTATAAGTGGAACGAAACTTAGTATCTGATTTTGGCATAATATTTCGTCGATATATTAATATATATGAGTTATTACATTTCATATTTTGGCCAAACGTTTAAGCTAACGAGACAGGCTTCCCAAAATTAAAAGGGTTACATGTATTTCAAATACAAATTGGAACTCCTAGAATTCAGTTAGCGCGCTGTTGGAAAATTGTAACCGCACGATGTGGGTTGCATGTGGGCTATATTAATATTTACAAGACCTATAATTAAAGCAGGATCCGAAGGTGCAAAATATTATTGGAATACGTTTAATATTGTGCAACAATTCATAAAAATGTTTATCACAATTATGTTTAGCTAATATTTGTTAGGTGCATAATATTTAATTAAAACATAATAATATTTCTTGTCAGAAACCGGACCAGGCCAGAAGTTGCCAGATCCACTTTTGGCAAAGGTGAACGACTTGCACCATGCAGCTAATGTGCAAAGAAAAGCTGATTTTATCGCGGAAAAGTTCATCAAAAACCTTAATTGCATTTCTGATAACAAGGAGCAGATAGAAGAATTGTATGAGGAATGTATGAGCATGTACCGTAGAAGCAAAGTTCCTGACTTTGAAAGACCACGGTCCACTAAGCTGAACCCAATTCGTTTGGAAGAAAAAGTAGGGTAGTTTCCGTTTAAAGCGTTTAAAGCTGATAATTCACTGACATTTCTGAAATTTTTCTTTTACTTTCTTGAGTATTTTGTTTTTCATTTACGTTAAGCATATCATGAACTTTGCCTATATCGATTATGTAACTGATAATAACTTGTCCTCAATTTCAATTAACCATCTAGTGTTCTTATTATACTAACTAATGACACATAAGCTTTGGACTTCGGATTGTTTCAGTGATTATAAGTTATTAACTTCATTGAATGCACTAAGAATCACTATCTTTATTTGTTGAAAATACCTGAACTAGTTTTGTTTCGGCCCGAAAGGATGTGGTTAGCTATTTTATTTTGTTAAATTTTGTGTAAACAATATTTAACCATAAGCTTTCAATTCTTGCAATATACATATAGTCTCACAAGCCCTTTCTTATTTTGTGTTTATTTCCGTCCTTTAAGTTTTGTATGGTGGCAAGTATATGTAATGTACACGAAATGATGAGTTAGAAAAGAGTTAAAGGTCTATTAGTTTCAGTTTTTTTTATTTACAAGATAGGAACAGTATTATACAAAATTACAGAAATCAATTGTTGAAATACAAAAGCTAAGAATAAACATCGTGAGAGCATTCTGTTGTAAAACCACGAATTTTACCACCAATACAATAAAACAGATATAGTAATAAGTGATGAAGTTATCAAAACCCAGAAAAGTAGGCGACATCTGCATTCAAAATGCTTTCCAGAACTTGTTACAAAGTCTTGTTTTGTTTCAGGTTGCCAATGAAATCCGGAATGTGAAAGGCGTGACTGGATGTGGATACCGATTTTCAGTTCTTGATATCTACCTTATTGACTCTCTGACAGAACTTGACAGAAAAAGATCAGAAAGCGAACTGAGAAATATTATTAAACGAAATAATATTGAAAAGTTCAAACTGCGATACGAACAAAAACTAAAGAAGTTATACAGCGTTGGATCAAAGGTCAAGGGAAAACATGGACTTAGTGCAAGTCTTGGAGGGTTTGCCAAACGCGGTCAAGATCAGAAACTTAGTCTTCTTCTTGCAAGACATTTTGCTGCACTTGGATCAATGATATCGGTTGAAACAAACACAGGAATAGAAGAGCAAATTGCTGAAGTTTTGCAACCGGTTCGAGAGCCAGAAAACGTCCAATTGGACATTAGTGCCGCAGAAGTAATACAGAGTGTCGTAGAAACATGTTCAACAAAGTTTCTAAATCGGTATGGCGATGCCACCGACAGTTGCTTGATGCACTTTGAAGAAAACGATTTAGACTGGTTAGCAGGACTTCCTGTACACATATGGGGAGCTGCAACGTCTCCAGGATTGGGTAAAGTTATCATCCCTGACTACTATGTGGAAGGTATGGACTCCGTTAGGTTTGTGAAGATTGAAGACCTTCATCAAGACGAAACCACGCTTCCGTTCGCGAAGGAAGGCGACAGTGGTTCTATAATTTGTGCAGATGACCCAAGTGGAGATTTCGTACATGTGATTTCAATGTTAATGGGAGGTATGCTTAATAGCGGAGAGGATGTCGAGAAGGGACAATACTTGACCTTTAGGCTAGAAGATGGACTTCAGCAATTGCAACAGGAACACGACGACGAATTTCAGTTATGTTAGTATTGATAAGCTGTAACGGTTGTGAGCTAAATTATCTGAATATTAAATCATAAATTATATACTAATCATCATATTGTGTGTTGAATATAAATTTCATTTATTATTTATATTATGAAGTACCGGTTTATAAACATACAAAACTTTGAACGTTTTAAGATCCGACTACCATGTGATTTGACACAGTTTGATAACAATTTAGATAATATTTTTTTTTGTTTTTACCAATCAATATTATCAACAAGAGTTATGATATCTCACATGCTCTAAAGTTATTTATTGACATACCTAGATAACAAGACTTCTTCTGTTTGCCGTTAAAGCAAAGTCTCCTGTTTACTTTAACTGCTTGAGTGATTTGAAATAGTTAACAGAAAATCCTTTTGTGTCGAATGAAATACAGAAAAACTCATGTTATGTTATTAAAAGTGCATTGCATTGATGCAATAGAAGTTTATTATTCAGAATGCTTTTACGTGATTATGAGACACTGTTAAACTTTACTTAATGAAAATATCAAATTACATTGTTCCTATTATACCTTTTAAAACATGTGTGAACTTAACTTATATCACTTAATTATGTGAATGTGTTTAATGGAACATATAAACATGACGTTTATTAAATATTGACCCCAAATAACAAACAAAATACAAAGTACAATTTTACCTGTCTTATTTGCCAACTGTTTTATACAGCCTGTTTGAATATGTCCTAAAGTGACATTTTCAGTTTAAAATTTAACTGTCTTAAACAGCCATCCGTGTAAAACAACCCATTTTGTCACTCCCTTAGGTGGCTACTTAATATAGGTTTGTCTGTTTATCTGTTTAAAAGTTTTTTTCCTTTTCTGACAAATATTGAGTTTTTACAATGCCCTATGTACAAAATTGTTCCAGTAGCTTAATAAAACAGGCGAAATGGAATAATTTTACTTTGTTAATTGATGTAAATAATTACTATGGATTGAGTATTTTTAGATACTTATCGTGTTACTTTATATTGTTTTAAAATATTAAAATATTCAAGTTTAACAAGGTCATCGTGATATTGTTATGCTTTTAATAATAATAACAATCATAATAATTGTTTATTTGTCTCAAAAAATAGCAAAAATAGATAATTGTGTGTGATTCTCTGCAGCTATCTTCTCATCAGATTAAGCGCAACAAATTGGTTAATATTCAACTAGTAGTAACTCAATGAAATTTCCATTTCTTAAGAAATGATTGTGAAAATATGACGGGGAAAATAAGTGTCTAGGCTCCTTTCAATCTAATTTAAACCCCCACAAGTTCTTAACTTACCAAAGGAGTTTTTATTGGCTGTCGTTTTCGTTATTTCTGGCTTTTATTTGTTGTGTTTTGAATTGATATTTTTTATATTAAACTTTATTCTACAAAGCTCTCCTCGTACCTGCAAAGAGGATGGCTGTGTTTTCTTGGTGTGTATTGTCCTGGTTATTTGTTTAATTACCATTTAAAATAAAAATAAAAATACTTAGCTTAATAATATATGTCTCGCAGTGTGAAATGTGTTATAAACTATAACGTGTTGTTGCTATTTATTGCTGTTATGACTATCGAATTAAGTTGGTATTGTACTCAGATTTATGATGTTAATTGAATGTGCTGTTGCGCTGCTGATCCGATCTCAAGCAGTTCAATTATAAAGTAAGATACACATGTTTCATGTTTACTACTAATCTCGATTGTTTCATTTAATGTTTTTATTCGAAAAAAGTACAACACCGTCTCGTTATAAGAAACTTTTTTTCTACAGCTTGGGCATCCAGATGAACAACTTGCTCAACATCAAAATTAAAAAGATAAACATTATAATATACTTAAAATTTAATCAGGGTGTGTACATGTATAAAACCAACTGGGTTTGTACCTTGTCATAGCCTTTGTGTCCATAGAATATGCTTTTTCAATTGGTTAGATTAAGATTATTTTGTATATATATTTTTTATACTTTTGTTAATTTGTTGTGCAATGTTTAAGAAATAGAATTTTACATATACAAAAATTGACTTCATTTATAATTTATTTTACCAACTTCCTTTACATGTTAAAGCACAGGGTAAATTCATGCAATTTGTTTTGCATAGACACATTTCTGTATCGATGCTGCTTGTCGCAATGGGTAATAAAACCAGTATGTCTTCTTATTTACAATATACTGGTCTGCGTTTAGCCAGTAAAGTTACCATTGATAGCAGAAACAGCCCTAAACGGAAAACACAACCTTCTCTCTCTACAAAACCCTATGATGAAAAGTTGTATGTTTTTTTATTATTTAAAAAGTCTCCACAAACTATTAACGAAATTGGAAACACGCTGGATTACCGACTTGGAACGGTCCAAGGCAAATAGGGTCTCCTCAAACATTCAATCTATCAGTGCTATTATCAGTTACCTCTTTTGAAGGTCGTTGAGCACGATAGTGATGTACTCTGTCAATAGTACTTCTAAAGTTTCCTTTGTTTAAATAGTTCGGCCAGTTCATAGATGGGTGGTTTCAATATCCCAGCCTATACGGGGCTAGGCGTCTTGGGCAGTAAGATGCATTTCAATTACTGCCCATGAACAGGCTCAATCAAACACAGCCTGCAATATTTTCGTATTTGTCGTGTTCGCCGACTTTCAAAGTTCTCTTTTCATCTTTTTCGTCATGGCCAGCCCAGTTGGCTCTTGGGTACATGTAAGGGTTTTAACACGTTAAACGATTTCAACCGTTTTGTTTTGTCTATTAAATTTTGTCTTTAGTAAAGCCGTTAAAATTTTATACAACTCTTACGATAAATTTTCTCTATTTGTTTAATTGTTTAAACATGTCAAAATTAAATATTAATTACAGCCGGTTGAAAAATGCCCTGTTGCAAAAACATTAAACTATAGTAAGATTAAACGTAGACACATCAAGGTTCCATTGTCTCGGGAGATGAATCTTTGACCCTTGAAATTTCCAAAAATCCTTACTATTTTGATCCCTATGATTTTAGCTGAATGGTAATGTTTTCATTACAATATGGGTATGTTGGCTTATAATTGAGAGAATCCCTTAAACTGAATAAAATGACCATTGAGATTCAGCAGCTAGTGGAAACCATTGACTAAAGTAAACATTTGAGGTTGATATAAAAAAAACTTTAAAAATATTCGCTTTCAGTCTATATACTTAAAATGTATTGAACATTTTTCTGTCTGTTTGTTTGTCCGTCCGTTTGTCTTTCTATGAACTCATATGATAAATCATCTCAAATGCACCGATTCAAATGTTTTGGCCCACTGCTCACGTACCTGATCCCGGTTAAGATTGATCTTTCATCATCGTTAATCAAGCAACAGTTCTTATCGAACACCAGGACAACAAACAGAAAACAACAACAAAAACAACAGAAACAACAACAACAACAACAAAACGGATACACTACACTAAATTGAGAACCAAGAATGAAAAATAATATTTCCAATATCACGTTCTTCATATTTTTCTATTAAATAAATTGGGCCTATAAAGACCATTTTATTTTTTATTTAAACAAAGCTCGTAGAAGCAGCGTAAGAACGAAATTCCCTTCATACCTTATTTTAATAGAGCCTTTAAAAAACCAAACCGCCGTTACACTACATTATAAGATACAATTTTATCGACATTGTCTTATACATTTTCATTCAGTTGTTGGTAGAAAAAGTGTTACAGAGCAAATCGTTGTCTGTCGATTTTTATTTATTTTTAGAAATTGTAAATTTAAAACATTCCCTAGTTAAGTCGAAAATCCCGAAATGAGGTATAAGAGAAGCCGCAGATACAAGAATCAGCCGATAATAGACGACGGCCCCCGTTCACTGAAAAGAAAGAAATTATTTAGTTGTATTTTTTAAACATTTACCATGACATACAGGTATAAACTACCCAATAGGGTAACATACTTAAAACATACGACTTAAGAAACCATATTGCCTGTTTTGAAAAACATCGAAGTACATGGGCTGAGCTTAAAGTTTAGTCAACTTCAGTCACAATCAATTCTTTGAATATAATTGCATTTATTGGTTGGCGCACGTCATGAGAAAAGATTCTTCTGTGATATGTTTTGACCGTTAAGTTGTTACTATATTTGAAATGAAATAAAGTGTATATGTAATTTTCCTACACTAATCATTTCGTCTCATCTGGCCTATTACAAATAGTGTTTTGCAGAATAAGGAACTTTTTTTTAGCTAATTTCGAATATTAAAGGACGGCGTTCGCAAAACACGAACATATCAAAAGTGATATCGTATACGAGACGGTGCTTTGCAGAATAAGGAACTATAATGTAGTACCTGATCTCGCATATTGGATGGTGCTGTGCGGAACACGGAGCATCGTGCCAGCCATTAAACACACCAGCAGTACTAGCTATGACAGCGCAATCTTCATCACCCTCACTGCCAGGCTGACCTGGAAACCTTTATAAATATATTATCGTTAAATTCTGTTATTTGTACAGGTTCCATGTGATATCTTACTTTACCTTAATAGTATAATCCACGGATTTTTGTTTAATGGACAAAACAAACGACTGTCCAATATCTCTAGAGGGTTTGTGACCTTTGATGTCAGTGCTGCTGTTATCAGTTACGTCCGTCGTTAAGAAAGATACAAACATATGTGTGCTTAAAGTGCTTTCATAAATAACTTTTGTTATAATATTTCTGCCAGATAGGTGGTTTAAATTTCACAGCCAATATAGATAAAGTTATCACTCTCTGGGTATCTTTCTTGGTTTTTTTAATTTTTGCCTTTGTCGTTTGTAGGTTTTATAATCTCAGATCTTCCCTTGTCGAAATTCTAGTCTATTCTGGTTCCATGTTCACAAACATATGCATACCACCGGTTTGAATTGATCAAGAATGTACTGACAAGCAGAGTGTACATTGTATTTATTTATGTATGTATTTATTTGCTGCCATCAATTCGGGACTACGTGGCGTGGGCAGTACAAGCTCAACCAAACCAAACCGAACCTGCAATATTTTCATTTTTGTCGTGGTCGTTGGATTTCAAAATTAAAAGAAATACATATATAAACATATTAGATAAAACAGATCTATATGTATTATTTAAGAATTTCAATCTTAAAGGAATTCATTTATTTATTTATTTGGATAACATGTCCTTTACTATGTCTGTGATATGCAGGATTTATATCATTAGATCCCCTCTCAAAATTCTATTCTGTTTAGTTCCGCCCATTGTTTTCTCGTTTAGGGCAAACCCATTCTTTTATCTGGGGACCATAGGCCGATGAACATGGAATGGTATTAATCTGAAAATACCGCATTGAAGGTTCCATGTTCACCGCCATATGCATACCATCGTTTGGGATGGATCAAAATTGTACTGTTTATTGGTGTAAATATTGAATTGCGCTCAACCCGGGGCTAGGCGGCGTGGGCAGTAATAAGCATTTCCATTACTGCCCATGAACAGGCTCAATCAAAACGAGCCTGCAATATTCATATTTGTCGTGGTCGAAGGTCTTCAAAGTTCCCTTTTCATCTATTTTAAAATTCCAGCTTCGACAGATGTAGCGGAGTAAATATTAACTTTTTACATGTCATTATGTCAACCTGGTAGATCGTTCTTTAAAATTGGTTGATGAATAAAAAAATCAAAGCCATATTTAGCATTTATTAAATAGGTTTCTTATACAAGGTCAAACTTAAAAATCAACAACGATTTTGCTGACAAAATATTTAAGTGAAACAAACATTAATTAAAAACATTTAAAACTGATGTTAAAAAGGTAAAATATGCAAACAGAAATTGCTAAATTCAGATAACATCATCCCCAAACACATGACACTTGAAGGAAATATTGAACCTGAGGAGGATAGTAACAGTTTGTATAATTAAACATGTTAAACGTCGTGAAAAAAGAAAATGAAAATCCGAGAGAAAATATATCTACCATCCTGTGTACTGTAATGGCTTATCTCCTTTGTACCACACCCAGACACCCTCGACCATCTGGTCATTAGCACCTATCCAAAACTCCTGACCTGGACGAAGACTTGCTAAAAATAAGATATTTTTACTTTGCCTATTAGTAGCGAGGAAATATTGCTTAATTTACTCTGTTGAAACTGTCAAAGTGACATGTTGTAAGCGTTATCATTTTTAAAGCATTCTAAAAATAAAATATTTGTATCTCATACCAAGCGATATTGCCTTATTTACACTGGTGAATCAAATTAGTATGTTATAAGGGTACTCATTTTTTTTTCAATTTTAGACAGCGCTTACTCTAGACAAACAAGGTCGTTCAATTCAAAACCTTATCAATATCCCAAACGCCATATTAAATAAACGGAAGTATTTCGTTTTGCGTTCATTGTATGTGTCGCATTATGCAAATAATCAAAGAACCAAACAACACCATAACTTTAAACAGACTACATAATGTTGTTGTTTTTTTTTTATTTCGCACCATGTTATAATAGGTAAAGACTATGTAACAAGAAGCCTACAGTCATTAATATGCTTAAGCTGGATTATGCAATGACATGGGAAATGATTCCAGTAAATAACAGAAAGAAAAACAAGATGTCTCTTACGTATGCGATACAATCGTTCCAGTTCGCTGCGGATAAAAGCGTTTTCCTCTGCGGACTCGATAATAACCAGGTCTGCGTTGTGTAAGTTGCAGTGATGCTGTTAACAGATTTTATTTATTCAATATGAATCTCATAAACATAGTTACTAGTTATAATAGTTACTCAATTAACGGTTCGCTATAATCATCAAAGTATACATGTGTTTAGACATGTAAACGTTATCAAATAACTCGAAAAAAGTCTAAAATAGGAGGTTCTGGCTGCATGTATTTGCATTTCTTTGATATATCCAGAAAATTTAATGTTTCAGTACACAATTCAACTACAACGTCATTTCTTGTCTTTATTTAAATTTTAAATACGGGGGAAGTATTATCGGAGGTTTTCTAGTTGTTTTAATTAATTCCACATAATATGAAACCAGGTTACGAATTCAAAAGCTTAACGAATAAAGGGAAGCTAATCTTTCTTCTCTTAAACGAGTAATGATAAAATTGTTCTTCGTGTTATTTCCCTTTATTTTTATCATCTGATTTTCGTTTTGTTTTTTTTATCTATAACGCGTAACAATATATTTAACCCTATGTTTAGCATATAAATACAGTATAGTAACGATTGTAAATAATAAACGGGTCCTTTTAAAACAAATCTGAAAAATCTTTTTACCTTTCCACCTAATGCGCTCGGAAATAAACAAATAAAAGACATAAAGAAAAATAAAATAAAGGAAAAAAAACATAAACAACTATTTGATCATTACTTGATAATAGGTAAATCGGTAAGCTTTCCAGTAGAGCAACAGCACTATGACTTATCTTGTAAAAAATGAGTTGCGCTCAACCTGGTGATAGGCGGCGTGGAAAGTAATATGCATTTCCAGTACTGCCCACAAACAGGCTCAATCGAACCGAGCCTGCATTTTTTTCATATTTAAATGTTGTCGTTTTCGGTGGCTTTTAACGTTCCCCTTTAACTATTTCATTATCACAGCAGCGTTGTTAGTGTAGTGTGGCGGCTCCTAAAAGTCTCCCCGTTCATTCAATCAGTGTTGTTATCAGTTACGATTTTTGACGATCGTTAATCATAATGGTTTTGCACTTTGTTAATAGTATTCAATGTACTTTAATTTGTTTTAATATTTTGGCCAGGTAATACATAGGTGGTTCTAACATCAAAGTTAATATGGATTTGGATCACCCTGAGAATATACTTCCTGCATTTTTAATTTTGCATTTGGCACCGTCTGTGATATGCAGGATATAAATTGTCAAATCTTCTATCAAAATTCTATTCCGTTTAGTTCTGTTCATTGTTTTTTGTCTTTATGACAAATCCATTTTGTAAATCTGGGGACCACACGTCGCTTAACATGGAATGGTATTGATATGAAGATATCGCAAAGAAGGTTCCATGTTTACCGCAAAATGCACACGGTACCATTGTTCTGGATGGATCGAAATTGTACTGATATTGGTGTTGGTATTGAGTGGCGCACATCCCATGGCAATGTGGCGTTCGCAGTCATATGCATTTTCTTTACTGCTCATGAACAGACTAAATCAAACTGAGTCTGCAATGTTTTCATATTTGTCGGTGTGTTCGGTGGCTTTCAAAGTTCCATTTTCTTCTTGTTTATGTATGTCCTAGAAATGATAAGAATACCAGTGTTTGTAAATAGTCGAGCGCCAGCCCAAACGAAATCTCTACTTGCCCTTAGAATGTTGTATTACTTTCAACTAATTACTAAATTAGAATACCGTAGCTTCTGTCCAGTCGACGCTTATGTTATCACTGATGTAGTAACATGATCCCCTAAAAGTTACCCAACCATCCGGGCACTTTATCGCCGTACAATCACACTCCTGGCTCACAACCAATCCAACGTACACTAACAGTACTATGCAACATGGGAAAGAAGAGTAAGTTTAAAAATAAAATTAATAGGAATAGCATAGCCTGTTGTTGCAGTAGGTAAGCAATTTTATAAAACCTTTATTTCCCTAATGACCAGACTACTTTTCATGAGTTGAAACAAAGTTTGTTGAATGTTGCTTACAACGGATTAAAAATGCATTTCATTATGCGTCTTATCGGTGAAGCACTATTACATCACTCTAATCACAGGCGTGGTATTAGTATGGTGAAAGTCTCGTTGACAGAACTAGGTTGTATTTATGAGTTGAACTTAATTATAGTATTAAGTGATTCTAATGTAAGGTGGCATTAGGTTAAAGTCGCTAAATTGTAACTATATGCATTTATAACATGCGGTCATATTTAGATTTCATTAAATTACTATTAAGTCTATGACAGACAAATAAATATTCAATTTGACAACAAAGAACTTACATGTCAGTACTATTTCCATTTTTAGAATTAGAGCCACGTAAAGATAGGACCAATACGTTCATAGTCGCACCTATGACCGATAAAACATGGTAAACATTGCCGTATTAGGTTTCGCTAGGTCAGATTAAACATGTGAACTAGCAGATTGCAATTCCTCAAGCATACGCTTTGTTTACAACTTGCAAACGATGGACTTTTGAACTAATTTCAAATTGAATTTTGCGTCAATCCAAAATTCGTACCGTATTGCTGCATAACCAGTTATGCGTTTAAGAACATCATACATTTGATACATCTTTGAACACTCTTACATTAATGCTTCTGGTAAACACAGTAGTTTTCTCTGTTGAATATAATGCATTGCATTGCATTGCCAAGAAATGGACAACCAAGTTAAATATTTGTAGAAGAGGTAGCAAAACCTTTACTTAAAGTAATTGTGTTTCTTGTGTGATTTGTACAGTTCATTTCTCGTTGCTATCACTAAAAATCTGTATTGTGTGTCTACTGACTATATCTATAAGTGAAACTAGAATCTATGTGTCTCCTTTAAATTACCGATTTTATACAGATAATATGTCACGTCAATTAAATAAACATTTCACGTTTCAAGTCTGATGTAAACAGAGGAAGCAACTAACGAGAACACTAATTTTGACATTGGAAATTTCTCTTTCAAAATCACATTTTTGTCGTTATTTTGACAGCGAGGTTGCTATTTTCTATTACAGAAATTAATATTGACGTCTGCCAAGGAATCAACATTGTTTACTATTTTAATTGTTCCCAATTACCTATGACAAATTTTAAATTATACGGTTGATGGTTTGATAAGTATATTTGTTTGACTGTGTAAAGTGATTCCTGACTACTTTTACCACCCCTGGGACCGGTCGTTAGAGATGGATGGTTATAATATTGGGTTAAAAGTAAGTGAAATTAGAGACTTAAAAATAGTGGTCTAATGCATACTTACGGTTTCTGCAATGTTTTCTTTTACAGACATCTAAAGAGAAAAAAACTGGATAGAGCTCATAACTTTGCTTGACGTCCATTTTTATCTCTTTAAAATGTTTATTTTTTCATTTCACAAAGTACTAAAGCTATGGTTGAACACATTATATAAATGTTGGCTGCAAGTTGTTTGACGCTACAATAAACATGTACCCGGTAATTTAAAATCTTGTTTTGCATCTGGCTTTTTCTGACATGCGTTTTGCCTTTTGTAAATATTTAAGTCAATATGTTAAACGCGTTCAACATGCACACGTTGTCACTATTCTACATATTTACTCTACTTACATGCAAAATGAACCGAATTGTCATGTAAGTAGTTGTACATGTAGTGCTAACTAGTAAATTTTAGATAAGATGAAACATTTAAATTCTGCGTTTTCATTTTTGTAACAGAATTTAGAATTTCAGACAACGTAGTTTATATCTGACTTTTTATTTTGGAAAAAATGTTGAGACTTCTTTTATTTGTTCTATCAATTTTAGTGGCTATTTATGCAGGTAAAATGACTTTAAGTAATTGAAATATTAAACAATCAGTTAACAAAAGTTTACAAACTGTTTATAAAACTAATTATTTTATCAAACACGAAAAATATTAAAATATAACACGTTTCCTTTTTCATTTTTGGGCAGTCATAAAAACGTATATGGCTGCCCAGTGCGTAAGTACACATCAAATGTAAACAGGGTACAGTAGGATGTATAACTAAGGATGATATAACAATACCCCGGAGACTTTTTGTATACATTGTTTCGAATCGACAGTGTCTTAGTGATAATGGATATTTAGTAATTTTATTATTTCAATATTTCTAATTTCAAAACCGGAAAATATTAGAGAACAGGTATAAGGTAAAAGTCAAACTCAAGTTTTTGCGAAAGACAAAAACGCTTCATACACAATCTTGTTGAAAAAGTGAAATAATATCATGAATAGCCACATCTATCTAACACAACCCTTCCCATTCACGCAGGCAAACTGCAGAGAGGAAAAGAGAGCATGTTTTATAAAAAGATCAATTTGAAAAAAGACACTCCAAAACTAAAGGAAATGAGGAGTTACCACCTTGTAAAGGTCAGTTGCAAACATTTTGCCGCCGGGGTTGAACCTGATTGTAGTGTGCACCAATGCCACACTTGCCCCCGTAGGTACACTTTTTATAAACTCACAAACATTGACTGAATTTGTGAATTAACACCAACCCACATATATGAACTAACTCGGCAAGTTTGCATGCGAAAGCAAGAATATTCAAAACCTCAAGCGAACAATGAGAAAACTCAATGACTTTACGTAGGACAAAGTACATTTTATACCCGTGGACTAAATCATCAATAACAGGGTAGGAATGAACAACCCATGCAAATGATTGCATTCATAAGCTTTATAATTCAGCTGCAGTGCGTATTAAAAATTAAAAAAAAACACACAGAAAATTAATTTTCTTTTTTGGTTAAGTTGAGAAAACAATCTGTACTTAAGTTATTTATTTTAAAACTGTAGAAATAATTCTTGCTGAAAGACCATTAGCATTATATGCATAAAGGAATCGATGTTATCGTTAACAGAACTTTAATAACACTTTATTTTCTAAAATACTTAGTGGCACTCATGATTAGCATTGACGAATACTCTCACGATTATCATTGTCGAATACTCTCACGATTATCATTGTCGAATACTCTCACGATTATCATTGTCAAATACTCTCACGATTATCATTGTCAAATA
This sequence comes from Corbicula japonica, assembly GCA_038501625.1. Taxonomy (NCBI): domain Eukaryota; kingdom Metazoa; phylum Mollusca; class Bivalvia; order Venerida; family Cyrenidae; genus Corbicula; species Corbicula japonica. Next base: position 7,677 of record JAZAYU010000375.1, on the reverse strand, counting down.
CTCTCATGATTATCATTGTCAAATACTCTCATGATTAGCATTGTCGAATACTCTCATGATTATCATTGTCAAATACTCTCATGATTATCATTGTCGAATACTCTCATGATTAGCATTGTCGAATACTCTCATGATTATCATTGTCAAATACTCTCATGATTATCATTGTCAAATACACTCATGATTAGCATTGTCAAATACTCTCATGATTAGCATTGTCAAATACTCTCATGATTAGCATTATCGAATACTCTCATGATTATCATTGTCGAATACTCTCATGTTTAGCATTGTCAAATACTCTCATGATTATCATTGTCAAATACTCTCATGATTATCATTGTCAAATACTCTCATGATTAGCATTGTCGAATACTCTGAAATCCCTAAATCTTCAAAAAATTGTCTGGTTCAGCATACATATTTTTACTTGACGGTGCACCTAACTAATTTTGGTGTTTTGGTTTAATGTGTTTGAACCTGTACAATAAAAGCGCGAGTACTTGGATGGGTTGTAGTAAAAGTCATTCGGAAAATTATATATGTTTGATCTTCCAAGCGTGGTTTTCTTCAATTTTACTAATACATGTAGCCGACAGTTTAAATTATTTTTCAGGTAGAGTTCGTCGCGTGCCTTGCACGGTAAACACCGATTGTACAAGCTCTACGAAATGTTCTGACGGAAGTGTTATTATCTGCCAGCACCCCGACACCTCGGATGGCGTGAAACCTGGCGGAGGATTGTGTACATGCAGTGATCTAACAGGAAGTAAGAGTACCGTTGAGCATTTAACGACCGTAAAGAGTCTCTCCGTATATCTAGTCAGTTATGTTATCAGTAAAATAATAAACGAAATCTGTTACCGATGTCATGCACTGATGATAATGTTTATCCGGGTTATCCGGTCAAACTTTTGGGATTGTCCCTTCTAAATTAGTCGGTAGCGAGGCCGGAGTTGCTTGCATAGGCGCTGGGGCCGTGAAGATAAGGGTTTGCTCCTCAAAAAAAGGCAAAAAAATGAAATTAAATTGTTAACCCACTGTGTCAGTTTGACGTTGTGGTAGGCAAAGAATGACTCCAAGAGTATTCAACAGTATAATAACACTTTATTATAGCATGATGTTAACTGTGCGACTGCAAGAGTAGAACTGACTCTGTGCGGTTTAAGCATGCATGAATATATTGTAAAGATAAATGATATTATAGTCAGCACAGGGGTATAGCATAAATGTATAGCACGATTAAACATAATCATCATATTACAACATCTCCCTTTTTTTGAAAATAAACAAACTTTAATAAACATAGCTGCTTTAATGTAAACGTTTATTTGTGAATGAAATTCTTCCTGTGGTTAATGTCCAGGCATATCATATTTCACTGATGTAGAATGTCTTGTTATCATCCATGAGTTAGGTTAATATCCAGATTATAAATGTCACAAAACAATTGCTGAGAGATAAACAAATAATTAGGCTAGCGCTGTTCTGTTGTTTCCATAACAGAGGAAATAAATGACATTTTAATCTTGCATTATCACGGATACTGATTATTCTCACATTGATTCAATTATTTTGGGTGTAACTGTTCTGCCATATCTAGAAATATAAGGTTTGCTCTTGTCTTCAGCTCTAGCTGATAATGATGATTCAGGTTTTGCCCGGGGATCTTTTGGCTGGGGAGGCTGAGGTTCACAGGGGTTTACATTTATAAAGTGTCACAGTGGTGGTTCGTTAATATCTGGTGTTTCTGGTATGGAAAAATCTGGGAGAATTTGAGGATGCGGAGGTTCATTTGTCTTTAGCAAATGACGCCTGTTTCTACAATACTCAGCACCTTCAGGTGTTTGTACTGTGTATGAACGGTCATTGTGTTTTTGCACAACAGTGGCAGGTTTCCACGTATCTTGATGAATTCTAACAGGTTCACCTATTGAAAGAGTTTTCAGGGGTGTAGCTGTTTTATCATAATAGCTCTTTTGCAAGTCTTTCTGTGAAGAAAGTAGTTGCTTGACCTGCTCGGGTTCTGGAGCTTTAGGAATGAGTTGTTTGGGAGAAATTGGTAAGAATGATCTTATTTTCCTTCCCATAAGCAATTCTGCTGGTGAGTAACCTATGTTTAGAGGAGTGGCACGGTATTCAAGTAATGCCATAACCGGATCTTTCCCTGACTGTTTGGATTTTTTGAGAATCCTTTTAACAATCTTAACATATGACTCTGCCAATCCGTTTGACTGCGGATAGTGAGGTGATGAGAATATATGTGCAAAATCCCAAGTAGTTACAAAATCTTTGAACTGCTGAGATGTGTAATAATTAGCTCCATCTGAGACTAACTTCTCAGGGATACCGTGTCTTGCAAACCATTGTTTCATTTGCTTGATGACAACAGAACTGGTTGTATTTGACAATTTAGCATATTCAAAGTAATGACTATAGTAGTCAACTATGAGCAAGTAATCTTGACCTTGTAGTGTGAATACATCTGTGGCAACATTTTGCCAAGGACGGTCTGGCAATTCATGCGGTATCAAAGGTTCTGTGGGATTTGAACTTCGGTGCTCAAGACAAACATCACATTTGGCAACTTTATCTGTTATGTCTGCCGTGATTCTTGGCCAAAACATTGTGTCACGTGCTCTACGTAAACACTTTTCTGTACCAAAATGACCTGAGTGAAGAATTTCTAGCATCTCTGGCCTGAACTTTGCAGGTATGAGTAAACGTTGACCTTTCATGATAATGTCATCATTGACTGTTAACTCATCTCTGAAATTCCAGTAATCGAATAACTGGGAGGGGCAATCTTTTCGATTGTATGGCCATCCTGTAAGAATTACATTTTTCAGAAGCTGTAACTCTTCATCTTGTTGTGTATGAGACCTAATCTCCTGAAATTTTCTGTCACTGTAGGGTAAAGACTTGGTAACAAAATGTACATGAAAATTGGCCTTTTCTGAGAGTTCAGGACATGTGTCTGGCAGAAACTTCCTTGATAGCGCATCTGCTAAAGGACTTTGTGTGCCAGCTTTATGTTCAAGTTGAAAGTCATAACCTTGAAGCTGAAGCATCATGCGCTGTAACCTGGGTGGTGCAACATGTACAGGCTTTTTCATTATAGAAATGAGAGGCAAATGGTCGGTTTGGACTAAAACCTGCCGACCATACACATATTGTCTGAAACGTGTCATGCCAAAAAGAACTGCAAACAATTCTTTTTCTATTTGGGCCAAATTAACCTCGGAAGGAGTAAGTGATTTGCTTGCATATGCAATCGGCTTACCATCTTGCAACAAAGTAGCACCAAGACCATATTGCAAAACAAGAGGCTTCTTTGGATCATAGAAAGTTAATACTGGTGCCTGTGTGAGGATTTTTTTCACCTCCTCGAATGCATTTTGCTGAGGTTCTTCCCAGTAAAAGTGAACATCCTTCTTAAGAACTTGCCTTAATGGATAAACAATCTCGGAGAGATTTGGGGCGAATTTTGATAGATAGACTATCATGCCTAAAATTGTTTCAAGTTCAGACTTGTCTTTTGGGTAATCCATATCAAGAATCGCTGAAACTTTCTCGGGATCGGGCTTGAGACCTTCGGAAGAGATAATGTGACCAAAATATCGGATTTCCGATACACCTACTTCAAGCTTGTCCTAGTTAAAACGAATGCCTTTTTGTCTGCATCTCTGAAGGACATTTCTTAAATTTTTATCATGCTCTTCTTTGGTGTGACCCCAGATAATAATGTCATCAACTATGACTGCACAACCATCAAGACCTTCCAAACACTCATCCATGCGCTGTTGGAAGTCATCCTGACTGTTGACCAAACCAAAAGGTGTTCGAACATAACGGTATCTACCTTGTGGGGTGTTGAAGGTTGTGAGGTAAGATGATTCTTCATCTAGAACCATAGACCAATAACCTGACTTACAGTCTAGTTTGGTGAAAATCTTTGCATTTGACAACTGAGGCAAAATATCATCCAACGTTCTCATTGGATAATGAGGTCGCGATATCGCCTTATTGAGATCTTTTGGGTCGAGACATATTCTGACCTTGTCAGAACCTGGCTTGTTAACAACTACCATTGACTTAACCCATTTTGTCGGTTTGTTAACCTTAACAATGATTCCTGCATTGACCATGTTTTGAAGCTCATTCTTAACTTTGTCTTGAATAGCTACTGGAACACGCCTTGGTGGGTGCACCACTGGTGGATAGGATGGGTCTACCTTAAGAGTGCATTGACCTGGTAGTCTACCTATGCCATGAAATAAGTCACGAAATTCTCACAACACCCGTGTTTTTGACAAGGGTGTAGATGTTTCGTCTAATGCCATGATAATCTTGATAAGATTAAACTCAAGGCATGTCTGTAGTCCAACAATGCAGTATCTATCTGTGCGAACAATGTAAAATTCAACATTTTTTGAAATGGACTTATATTTACACGGTAGAATGATTTTACCAAGTACATCTAACTTGGCGCCATTGTAAGCTGTGAGGTTGCAGTGAGCTTTTACAAGTGGGGCTTTAATGTGAAGGCTTTGCAGGTTTGCTTCTGTAAGAATATTACACGAAGCTCCTGTATCTATCTTGAAGGATATGGGCTGACGCTTGGGACCAACCTGAATATCAGCAAATACCTGATTCGTTAGTGTTATATCCTTAACAGTATCCACTTCAAAATTATCACTGTCACAGTCACTTTTATAATCCTTATCATCCGTTTTCAGATTGTGCACCTTCTTGTTCTTCTGTCTGCAAACTTTCTCATAGTGGTTGAACTTTTTACAAAAGTTACATCGTTTCCCCTTTGCCGGACAGCGATCTTTTTGATGATTTGATTGTCCACAATTTCCACATTTACTGTCCATGGGTGGTTTATCTTCACCTTTTGATGTGAAATCTGGCTTCTTTTTTGCATTGTTGCGCTTTTTCTTGTGTGCATAGGCTTGACCTTGACTGCTCTTCCCGATTGCCGAAACTGAACTATTGTTGTTCATTTGGCGGAGCTGCGATTGAGCATAATCGTGGCTTTGAGCTATTTGGACAGCTTTTTCCAAAGTCAAACTATCGCCTTCGTTGATAAGTTTTTCCCTTATCTTCGAGGAAGTTACACCAAAAAACAAGTCTGTCCCTTATCATTTCATCAGTGTTGGGAAATTTGCAGTCCTTCGCTGCAATTCTCAATTTTGCGGTGAAGTCGTCTATGGATAAGTCACCTTGTACCATGTTGTTAAACTGGTATCTCTTAAACACAGAGTTCAACTTTGGCTGTACGTATTCCCAGAAACGCTTATATAGAATGTCAAGCTTCTTGTTTTGTTCAGCTGACAAATTCCATGATTTATGAATTTCACGCCCTTTCTGGCCAATCCATAACAGCAGATACATGCATTTTTCTGCTTGTTCTTTTTCCCTCAGCGGACCTGCGAAAATAAGTGCAGTGTGGTCGTGGAATTGAGTCCATGCCTCAGGCAAATTTGATGATGCCCAGTCCATCTTAGGCATTGGCACACCAGTTAACTCCATTTTGATCACTAGTGAATGTAGATTAATGAATCTAATTCAATCATCAAAAACTTCTGACACCATGTGTCAGTTTGACGTTGTGGTAGGCAAAGAATGACTCCAAGAGTATTCAACAGTATAATAACACTTTATTATAGCATGATGTTAACTGTGCGACTGCAAGAGTAGAACTGACTCTGTGCGGTTTAAGCATGCATGAATATATTGTAAAGATAAATGATATTATAGTCAGCACAGGGGTATAGCATAAATATATAGCACGATTAAACATAATCATCATATTACAACACCCACTCTTTTGATTCAAAGCACTGTGCCTATATACTAGAACCATGCTTTCATAAATGACAAATGATAGTGTCTCTAGCTGGGAGCGAACCCGCACCGTCACGGCGACAGCGCCTAGCCATGCAATTCCTGCGACGCAACCGACTGAGCTAACCGGGACAACGCCAAAAAACGTTGATCGGATAGCCCTGATATACGCAACAATCACTGCATGACATCGGTAACGGGTTAATTTACTGATAACAGTACTGACTTAATGTACGGGGAGACTTTCTACGGCCGCCACACTGCACAAATAGCGCCACTGTGAATTTCAAATGATAGTGTTTCTAGCTGGGAGCGAACCCGCGCCGTCACGGCGACAGCGCCTAGCCATGCAATTCCTGCGACGCAACCGACTGAGCTAACCGGGACAACGCCAAAAACGTTGATCGGATAGCCCTAAAATAACCAAACGAAAACACCAATAATAAAACACGAACGTATACATGTATAAAGCTTCGAATGGCTAGAAACAAAAACGTTTGCAATGCAAATTATTCTATAACTCTTTGAAATATTATTAATGTTGCACCATATTCCAAAAACTGCATAAAGTTTGAAGCACACATGATCATAAAATAGATTTCGGTTAGACTAAATATATAACAAAATAGAGCAAACGAAGCGTGTGTGCAGTCGGCTTAAGATTCTGCTTTTAACGTGCTCATGGCAGAATAGGCTTACACGTGTCCCGCCATACATTTTTATTATTTTATTTTACTATTTTATCTTATGTTGTTCAATTTACATAATCTTTCTGACATTTCAGACTGTCCGAATGGTTCCAAGGAAGAATGTTATGGCAATAAAGCTCCAAATCTCAACTGTCCAGACGACGCCCGTCATTGTTATGATGGAAATTGCATATGTGACCGATTTCCGATTATTGGCGGAAAGAAATAAATTAGTTCCACCTCATCGTGTCTTATTGATATAAGTTAAAACAGTTATTTTTTTACATGTACGAAGGAACCTTTGGATCGATGCTCGATAGCAGATTTATACAAACAGTCGCGTTTTTCATAAACAATAAATGAAATCAAATATATAAAGCCAGGTAAAACATGTATTTTTAAGATAAATTGTACATAATAAATGATCATATGTATAATCCCTGCTGATATCAGTAAATAAAAAACTACCGGAAATTGCTTTACAATCTATTAAGCTCGGACTTCGTATCAGGTCCATAATTTTAGATATTGATGTTACCATAAGAGAATCGCTGTTCATGTGCAGTCATCAATGTGAGTATTTGACACCTTATCAATAATCGCTTTGATTTTAATAAGCGTGTGTAGTATCGTGGAAAAATCCAACCAAATCAAACCTGAAATATCGCCCTGAAAGAAAATGTGAAAATGCAAATGTCATTGTAATACCAAAAAAACCCACAGCCTCCTCGAGCAGCCTCCTCAAGCAGCTAAATGTCTTTAAATCTTAAATAATGATATCTTCAGATATAGTATGGACCACCTTGACTGTAGTGCTTTGAATACATGATATGGAATACAATTTTTATTACTGATATCCTTATTCGGATGGTACTTATTCAAATAACGTTCAACATTTCTTTTAAAAGTACTATTCACCGTACAATAATATATTGAAATGATTAGATAAGTTGGTGCTACCGAATTTCGACTTCCCACGAAGTTATACATGCAGGTGGAAAATTTTAGCACGAGTTTCGAAATTATCCTGCTCTGACAAAATGTCACTAGGGATTTAAGTAGGACCATGATAACAATTAAAACCATGTTAACCTTGTTGACCTCGCAGACCTTAAGAAACAAAGAGTTTATAATT
>JAZAYU010000374.1:276707-451117 GCA_038501625.1 Corbicula japonica | reverse complement strand
TTCAGATTCAGCCGCAAATACGGGGGAACCTGAACTGTCACGTGGATTTTTTGTTTCAACGGTAACAATGACTTCTACATCTGCAGGAATTACATCTCCCTTTATCCTGACAATTGTGTAAAACAACAATACACAAAACAAATAATGTGCTAGGCGTCCAGTTTCGGCCATTTCTGGTAGCCGTTAAATTATTTGGTCGTGCGTTTGACAACTTCAAAACGAAATGGGTAACAGAAAACGAAACGGACAAACTGGTGCATATCAGCGTTTGTGTTAACTAAATGTAGAACCTCACAAGTTTTAGCTTTCCAAAAAGCTAGTCGGTCATTAGCATGACATTTTAACAAAAAAAAAATTCGTTAGCATGTTGGTATTTATTTAGAATTTCCGCCGTGTAATTTATATGCTCGCTCTCGTCACACATTTTTGTTTCGATTTTTAATGATGTTTAATTCATTGTATGGCAGAGCTTATTAATGTGTCACCTGCATCAGCATGTATACACGTATGGATCCTTTTGTGAGGCCGCGGCGTCGTCGGCGGCTGCGTTGGCGGCTGCGTTGTCCTGTAGCCCCTTGACGTAAATATGAAATTTAATGTTGCCTGTAAGTTTGTAAGTATTTGACCTATTGACTTAATAATTAGAATATATCATCTGTATGTAAAACGCCATCTCCGACAACAAAAATGATCACTTGTGTTATATTATTTTTGTTATGCCCCTTTCAAATGACTTACATATCGAACTTAATGTTGCTTGTAACATTGAAAGTTCATGTCTATTTAAACATAATACTTGAAATATATCATTTTTTCCAAAAACAAAGCAATCTCTAACAACAAGATCGAAAACTCCTGCTTCAATATTTCTGAGTTATGCCTTTTAAAAGACTTTAACATAATATTGCCTATAAGTTTGAAAGTTCTTCTTCTATCATCTTAATTGTTTGAATACGATAATTGAAGGCCGCCAGGCAGGAACATCCGTTATGGTAAAGAAGACGTTACCGCAATAAATGACGTCAAAGTGAGTTCCTGAGAATATCGAAGATTTCGTGAGATGATTAAGAGGAATATATCTATTGTATATTACCAATATAACAAATACTAAATCTATGTATAAATCAAATGTATTTTATCTTAATTAACCGAACTAAGTTCTGATAAAATAAACGGGTTTCTGTAAAATATATTTTAACACGGGGTTTTACATTTTACTTTTTGCGATATTGTCGTTTCGATTGCTTATAGTAAATAAAATTACTGAGTCATCTAAGTTGGACCCAAACCTAAAATATGATTGTGTTGTACTGCGTTATGATAATGTGACTGTGCTGTTTACTGAATTCACTTAAGAATGATATTTGAACAAATAAAGATCCCAAATACGTAATATCGACGAATTATTCTGTAGTCGAGGGCTTGCTGCGAAAAAAGGACTTTCAAAAATTGTGTTTTGTTTTTGTTGCAATATTTGTACTCACAAAATAATTTATGTAAAGTGTTGAAAAAGCTACGTCGAATGTATGTGAAAATATGTGCTTGTCAAATATAAGATAATTTGTACGATATATCACCGCTAAATAACAAGTTTCTTAATAATATCCCCGAACAAACATAAAAATGAGAGAGAGAGAGAGAGAGAGAGAGAGAGAGAGAGAGAGAGAGAGAGAGAGAGAGAGAGAGAGAGAGAGAGAGAGAGAGAGAGGGAGAGAGAGAGAGAGAGACAGAGAGATAGATATCTTAAATGTGGGATTTTCAAATGAACAAAAAAATTTAAAGAACAATTTAATTTGTTGGATATTTTCCACTATATAATCATTACTATGTTTTATTGCTGAAGTTGCACAGTACTCTAAATACAACAGAAGGAACATTATCACAGTCTGAATTGTTTTCCCGTTTAATCTTACATTATTTTCCTTACTTATCTTTAACGCATTGTCTTCTCAATTTAAAATCGTATAGTATCTTCCTGTTTTAGGCTTACTTATCGCAGAACACATTGTCTTTTCACTTAAACTACTTTAGAAAACTACATTAGAATTGCTATTGTTCTTGAAATATTGTATCAAGTAACACAATGTTTCTCTGAATTAAGTGATGCAAGCAGAACGGAAGTTCGCAAACATCACTTAACTACCAAGAAAAGCGCATTTTGATGTCTTGGTTACTACGAATTTCACGGTTAATAAAAATTTCTTCAATACTTTATCACGTTAATTTCTGCAGCTTAATTAAGGATTGAATCGATGTTTGATGGTTTTCATTTGGGAATGGAAAACAGTTGGGTTGTTTAAAGTGTGTGAAGCCCAGAGGGATTCACGCCTACTTTAAACAATCCAACTGTTTTTCATACTGGAATGAAAACCATCAAATTTTGATTCAATCCTTATATTAACACTCATAAATACTCTCACTTTTACAGAAATTATTGGAAGAAATCATGATATTACGCCTTTTTCGAATGGCTGTTGGGACAGCCAAGTTGGCGACACAGTGAAGACGGCACGCTTTTTCGCAGCAACAGGTGGCAAAATGTGCGTGCTCGTTTGCATCACACGTCAAAACATTGTGCACCCTATGTAAAGGACAGACAACGAGTGGAATGGTCTATGAAAAATAGACGCGAGCGCAGCGAGCGTCTATTTTTCATAGGCCACTCCACGAGGTGTCTATCCGACTTAGACCACACAACTGCAAAACCCAGAAATTCTCGTGCACAAAGCAATGTATTGCCCAAACTTTACAAGCCGTTATACAGACTTATGTCATTCACAATTCGTGTATTAAAGGAGTCGCATCTATTTAGTGAGTAATGTTTTTGTAATATTAGTCATTATTGAAACATGTTAAAAACTTGAGTAGTTTTAAAGTTAGTTTAATAGTTTTGTCATCCATAAAAGAATGAAATGTTTGTATTTTTAATATTTACACTTCAACTTTGTCCGTTACGATAAAGTCCTATTCAGAACAGAACAGAACAGAACATTTCTTTATTTCAACTCAAACCATATAATGGTGCATGAGCATACAATGCGTATAATGTTTTAACAATAGTCACGTGACATGGTAATAAACAATTATAACATGAATGTGTAACTTAATACATGTATATTGGGGAAATAAATACAAAGTTGAGAATATCAACAACATTATAAAGATTTACGTCAGGTAGATCTAATTAATGTAGTTACACTAGTAAATAACCAAGAAGAAGAAACCAAAAATAACAACAACAAAAAAAACAATAACCAAAAAAAAATGCTTATACAGAGAAATGGGGGGGGGGGGGAGAGAGAGAGAAGAGTGAACCGAACATGTGGGAGATAAGCCGGTAACATAATGCAAATCGTCAATGAATAAAGGTGTTAAAGTGTAATAACATTTGTTGTGTACTATACATATTTCGAGGGGTAAATAAGATTGAGAATTTGGAAAAGACTATAGCTGTCTGTCTCGAGCAAAGAGGTGTGTTAAAAACGGAGGTTTTGATTGGTTGAATTGTAATATGTGTAGACACAACACTACAATGTGCAAGTGATTATAATTTTGACGGGAAAAAAGGATAATAATGTTGGCAACATGTTTTTTAAAGTAAGTAACTTACATTTATAAGTGATGTATAGTTTTTCACGTTTTGGTAACGTGTCAATATGCAATAAAAGTCCGTAAACAAAAGACTTATAAATGATTCTATTATGAGGATGTCGAATGTCTACATGTAGATACATCATACAGTAAGTTTATAGTGGGGATGCCACAATTTATGAATAATTAAATCTGCAATTTGAAATAAAATAGCTAACAATTTCTTATTTTCTATTGAACATCAATAATCTTTATAATTGATTCAACTAAAGAACACAAAGTAGTATGTAGTCAACATGTTCTCTTTGAGATATAATAATATAATTATTAATCAAATAATTAATAATAATTTTCAGTATGATTACCGTATTTCTAACAATAGGTTAACCTAAGTTAACGCTTAACTGTTTCAATTAGTATTCTTATGAACTTACATAATTTGATCAATTCTTTTGAAGGGTTTAGAGTCATAAGCTCTTTCAATTTAAGTATATTTGGATTTAACGAATCATAATTTCTGATGGTAAATAGTGTGACGTATTACTTGTAAAGGCGTGGCTACTGTAAAACGGTTCACATTTTTTTTTGACGTTGCACAATGTTTTTACGTTTGACGTCGCCGAGCACGCACGTTTTGCCATGAGTAACTGCGAAAAAGCGTGCCGTCATTCACTTTGTCGTCAACATGGCTTTTCCAACAGCCATCCAAAACAGCCGTAATATCACGAATTCTTCTAATAATTCCTATATTAATTAGAGTTTTTATGTGTGTAAATATAAAGATTGAATCGATATTTGATGGCTTTCATTTGGGTATGAAAAACAGTTGGATTGTTTAAATTACGCGTGAAGCCCTTCGGGCTTCACACACGTTAAACAACCCAACTTTTTTCCATACCCAAATGAAAACCATCAAATATTGATTCAATCCTTAAATGAATTAGTTTACCCTTTCAACTGTCAATTTCAAATTCGTAAGCTAACAATAACGAACAACAACAACTACAACAACAACAACACCATCTTCATCATCATCAAAAACAACAACAACAACAACAACAAACATCAATAATAATAATAATAATGTCTGTACGTTTATAAATTTTGAAGTCGGGAACTGCTAAATATTGACTGTTAACTTCTCGTGAAATTGTGAAAACAGTGCAATGAAAATTTATTGTATACAGTAAATATTTCCTTTTTTGCATTGTTAAAACTTGTAAATATTAAATATTGCAATCTTGTTATCATATATTAAGTGGGCCGTCCACAGTCCTCATTGCGCGTTCATTGATAAAAAAGTTATCAAAATTTCAATAAAAAGAAAATGCCGTTCAATGAAACTTTGCACAAAGAAATGATACTAATGTATTTTTATTTTGCATATGGTAAGACAAGTTAGAACAGTAAAGACAATAACGAGATCTAACAATTTTCTAAACTTCTATCAACATTAATTCACAAAAACTAAAAAACACCTAACATCATTGTAATTTCCCACATGAGTAATAAGATACTGACATGATATGTAAAAAGAATTTTAGGGTATTTTATGTCGAGCTTTTTTTCTTTACTGTTCTAACTGTATATATGTAAAATTAAGATACTCTAAAACCGATTATTTAGGCTCTTAAAATTGAAACCAAACAGCCAAATACACGTTGTATGTTTATTTAGTCTGTATGCTTAAACGTCCACTTTGTACTCTTACAATTATCACAAACATGTATTGATAGCACAGTATGACACTTAGCTTTCGGTCGTCCATTTGTTAATATGAGATAGTAAACGAGATGCACGTGCTTCACGAACCTTCGTAGACAACGCCAAAGTGTTGTCTACGGGATTTAGACAACGGTTATACTGGCCATTGATTGGCCAGTGGACAGTAGCTGTGGTCTTAATATTGTGAGCAGCGTTTACTGTATCCACGCCTCTTTAAGTAATACTTCACACTGTATACCATCAGGAATTATTATTCGTTTGGTGAATAAGACTTTAACGCAGAGGATGAAGTTGAAGTGTAAATATATAGTGACGACGTCTTAACGCACGACCTTTATCTTGACGTTGTCGTTTCATGGCGTATATGATAGGAGTGTTATTAAATTTGAAATACGTCAAAATTTTATTCATTAACATAATCTGTTATGTTATCCATTTTCAATATGAGAGATTGAATTTAATATTTTCGTAAAAAATTATTTTGAGAAATTATTACCATAACGGACGTTTTTGCCTGGCGCCTCTCATATTATCTGCATGAACAAAGCCATCAGTGACAATAAGAATAATAACTCCTATTTCGTTATTGTAAGAGTTATGTTCCTTTCAAATGGCTTTAATATGGAACTTTATGTAGTTTCAACTAAAATATTTCGTATTCCCATAGGGCTTAAATTCTCAATATTCAATGCCAATTAAATATGATTTCTATCATCTTACTTCCTAGACAACAATATATTGGTGCGAAGATCTGCATTCCATCTATTCAAAAACACACAGGGGGTGAACTTACTTGTAAGAAAATTACTGATCTCAAACCATACTTTAAACGCGGAATCGCAAATACGGTGCCACAATCCCTGCAAACAAGAGACCCTCGGATTAAGAAAAAAGTTCTCATATATTAAAACGGACTTTATGGACCACGGAGGAATACTGCGTTATATTGGTGTAATGCAACCTTTAAATGAAAATTCGAAGTGATAATCCTCTTCATAAAGAAACAAGAAATATCTTTAAAAAAGATAAACGGCGTTGATGGAAAAGATTTATATATACATGTATATAAGAAAAAAAGAAATACAGAGAGGCAAAGCAGACACAGTTTAGTTATTTTATTTTATGTTATAGCTGTCGACGAACCCTCCCTGCCTTCTTAGTATGACTTAGAGATTAAGCGACCGAATCATGACAACTCATAAATTTATTGAAAGTGTCTTTAAAAAAAATGTTGAAGCTGTTGCAACAATTTCATACAGTGATAACAAGTCAATTAAAGGTACTGAAGCAAAATATTCAGTTTCAATAAAATACCTCGTGTAGAGTGAGAATTCAAGATGAATAAATGTCCTTGAAATTTAATAAATATAAATAATAACAGCCTGTTACAAGAGCGAAATCTACCAACTTTTAAGTATATTAACTTCAAAAAATGTGTCCGTCCTGAGTATTGAACCCGGGGCCTCCGCTTGAGAGGCGAGAGTGTTAGCCACTACACTACAGTAAACTTGTATTTCGTACTTGAAATTAACAATCAGTATCAAAGGAACTAGAAAGGAACCAGTAAGAACTAGGAATATCTACACTTCTCTTTCGTTTTACACTGTGTATTGTATGCAAGTGTTTACCTGACACCCAAGAATATTCCATATAATATTGTATTTAAGCCATCAATATTGACTTAACTGGTTACTTAAATCGTAAATATGTTTTTCCTCCAATACAACACCCACTAACAACCAATCGAATTAATCTATTTGATTTTTCCGCTGCATAATAATAAAAATCCCACTAGATACCTCTCCACCCTGCTAGATGCCTCTCTGGTGTAAATAGCTACCAATCGAAATAGTTTATTTCATTTTCCCTCTGCATAATAAGAGAATACGAGTATTATTTACAACATTTCATTGGTCGAAAAACTAGGTCAAAAGTGACCTTAGACAGCTAACGCCGAAAAAACGAATAATACAGTACACGAGGTAAGGCTGGTCAAGTACCGGTCGAAAAATGTACGGATTCACATGTTTATATCTAAAGACTGCTAGTCTGTTGAAAATGTCTCAGGTTTACCATTTCACTTGGATAATATTTGGAGAAATGATGAAGATCAACACCAAAAGTATGATTAAACCGTTTGAACTTTTTGATAGAAAGTTTAAGTCAATAACAATATCAGCGTAAACTTTATAATACTTGGAATAATTGTGTTTCACGGAATTCATTATCTTCGACCTGTTCTGTGGACTATAGCATTAACATAATCTTGGCTGTCGGCAATTTATATAATAACTGATCTCTTAAAAATCTACAGTAGCATGGTCTGTCTTCTCTTTCACGTACATGCAGGTCGACTTTGATTTACCGGGGAGCGGCGCGAACTGGCCAGTCCCGGCTCAGCCATAATGTATCCCGACTTTGCCGGTAATTTCTTATCACTCGCATGGAATACTTCCAGGTTATACCCTTTACATGATAATTAAACATGGAAATTCTGTAGGCTTCGCTTATAGTGCTTACAGGTGGCGTCGATATATTATAAAGTTTAACGCAAATGAGACAGTTACTGTTTCGCCATTCGCAAATATTTGTCTGAAACGCAAACTTGCAAAAATAAATATTTTATCTCGGGTTTTTGTTACAATTATTGTACTTTACACTTTAAATATTCCCCCCCCCCCCCCCCCCCTGTTAAAATGAAGCTTACATAGTTTTGTTATTCGTGAATAAATAGATCGTCTATTACTGAGGGTTACATGAACGTACCCATGAAAGAAATCAAAATTGAGCTTAAACGTGTAAACCATTCCCCGCGAAACCCCTACCCTAATGTCTGACCTCATATACACACACTATGATCTTGTTCGGTCTTAAGTCAATGGTACAACAATCGCATTATTTTACAAGTACAGTAAAATAGACAACACAAGCAATAATGTCTTTATGTATTGTCTAACAATATTGACCTGGCACTTCATTAATTTTCGTAGAGGTCATTGAATAAACACATGTATCAGCGAAAACACCGATATATTATTCAATTTACACCTCAGTGATGTGTGGAGTATTGGAATAAATGCCGGACTACCGATTGTAACATTTACGAAAAATAACGAATATGGGGTCAAATGCAAGAGTGCCAGGTCAATATTGTTGGACAATAAACGGCGATCGTTTAGAATAAACTACAAGACAGCTAACCTTTGAATTTATTTTCCGGCTAAGAAGGAATACTTGTGAAACACCTTTAAAACAGTGACATAATGCTAATATTTTGGTCATCGAAGTAATTCAAAACATTTAATTTTTCGTTGTAACAGTTTTAGAGAAAATCGTCTTAACAATAACAAAAAACAATGTGATCAGCACAAAGTTCAAGTGAAATAAATAAATGCATCAACATACAAAAACATTTCTTACCGTCTCCTAACGGTCACTGACCTGATTTGACCTGATTTGCGGACCTAACTAGAACTACACTATATGAACGTTGGTAATTAATACTGACTTTGTAAAAGCGTCGCTTGTCTGCTAAGTGTACAAATACGCATTGACAGTGGAAAGTTCTGTGGTACCGCTATGACCTAGAAGGCATTAATGTTAGTATATATTCATCCAGTTTGACGGTACTAAACAACTGCATTATTTCTACACGTCCTGAATAAAATTATAAATTAAGTATACAAGAAACATGATTATCTACATTAATGTCTTTTCTTTAAACGTCTTCTCTATAAATCAAGCAATCAAACGTCAGCCTATACACTATCCTTTTGCATGCGTCTTATGAACAGGTGGCATAGTCTAAATTATCCGTTCTGGACCGTGTGTCACTGTTAACCGGTGTTCAGGCTAAAGAGCTCAAGTTTGGTCGATTATAATATGTCGGTCATCAGGATGACCGACAATCACTTAAGGCGACAGTTAAGACAAATAAAGATATCAAAAAAATATTATGAAATTTATTTTATGAATCAATATTCAAGAAATCTCGACTGTCGCTAATACTGTAAATAATTTACAGTAATTTCTCATAACCAGTCAAAATGATTTTATAATCCACATTTGATCGAAGGTGGAAATAATAAAGAAAATCAAATACGGATATGGCTAGCTTTTTGTGGGTGTTTAAATACTTACAATAAGAAAAACATTTCTCGGTCCGACCTATCAAAAGATTAACACGAATACGATATTAACTTGTATCAAAAGCGTTGCTTTGGAATGACCTTTCTGAATATTTGACCCTGGAGTGGCTACAACAGTCATGCTAAAAGGCATTAAAACAACTTTGCATTTCCTTTTTCTTTGTCATGGGATTCGGGAGAGATGGTCAGGTTTGAGAAGCAAACCACTTTTAATATCTCACGAAGGGTGCACTGCAGACCAGGTATTGCAAGCATATGGTGCATCTTATACAAACAATCTCAGCGTCACTACAGCTGGTGTAAAGTTTCGTGCTGCGGCTGTATGAAGTTTCCCCGTACTTCAATTCAGTGTAGTTATCAGTTCAAATTACCTCCCTTGCTGTTAATATGCCCATTTTAAGCCATGCAGAATGTCGATGATTGTGGGTTGGAGTATATAGACATACATCAACTATCCTTTTTGGGTGATACAGCGGTAAGTACTTATTTTTCTCTTATATGGTTGGCTTGGCGCTGTGTGATCTTTGGCCTATGATTTGACCTTTGACCTTTGATTTGTGTGACCTTGAGGTTATCTATACATCTACTAGTACTTCTTTTTTATCAGACCTCTGATGTACGTCATCAGTAAAATATTTTTCCAACATGTCGAATTCAAACATGCACAGTATCCAAGCACTAGTGTGTACTTATCATTAATTAATCAAACAACTTTGTATATAACTTCACATCGAGGGTGAAAATATTCACATGTCAACGTCTTCTATGTTTCTACAAGCAATATTTACCGGTATTCAAGCATATATCCACCGTTTTTGCAGTTTAAAGGAGATAGCTAAAGTTTGCCAATTGAAGAATGGTTGTTGGCTTACTTTCATGCGTCTATGACCGAATTTTGGTCATTGAAAATGTGTGAAAGTTCTAGAATGTAAAAGGATATTGATCGCTGTCCGCTTGATATTTGTTTAACATAAAGGATCGTGAAAATAATGAAAAACGCTTTGAAAACCGAAATGGAAGATACTGGCCCTTTAGGCTTTCAGTCATTATTAAATGATAACTAACTTTTTATGAATTGTGTATAAAACTGTGCGGTGAAAAAAATCAATTCTGATACACGTGTAAATGATTGCTCATTAATATAATGATGCACCTTTTAACTTAATTAAATCAGATGCCAAATGAATAAAAGGGAAGTAACCGCTGCGATTAATTTGCCAAACTCTAACGCAGTAAGCTCCCTTTGACAGGGATAAAATAAGTGCAGATCAGGACAATTAAAAGTTATGCATATTATTATTATTATTATTATTATTATTATTATTATTATTATTATTATTATTATTATTATTATTGACAATTGAAAAAAAAATGACGGGCAATCTTAAATCATGTCTATGTCTGGTTATAATAATAAAAAAAAACATCAAAATTTATCTGACTTCCTTGGCCTGTGGGACATGCAAGTTTTCCGTAAAAAAAGGAACAGTATATCAACACTTGGGTGGGACTCGATCCTTTTGAACATCGAACAATGCCTTCAATGCTTTGATTCAAAACTTCTGTGAATTTCTGAGATTGAATCTCAACTCTTCACTAGCGTAGGTAACAAAAGAAACCACAAATGCATTCATTTCGACGTTAACAAAAATGTTTAAAATAGACAACAAACTTCTCAGTTTTCTTATTAGCACCATCCGTCACATTATATTTAATTAATTAAGGCTATGACTATTGACAGCATTTAGAAAACCATATCGTTCGTCTGAACAACGGAACAAAAATGTTCCATGTCCATCCGATGAAGATGAAGGGGCGGATCCATTTCAGCCAATCCAGTTTTAGTTGTATGATATTGGACCATAAAGATTGCACTTAGGTAATATGTCAGACAATCATGAGAAACTGGAGGAAAATATACAAATAAAAATAAACAAAATTTTGTATTAAAACGGGGCATAACAACGACAAAATGCAGCGAAGAGTTATAAACTTGCATGGAAGTTGCAGGAATGGTGATGCTTTAAGAACATGTAAAATCAACCATCATTCAAATACTATTTGTTCCAAAAGTTTATAAAAATTGCACAAAATATTTTTCCTTTTGGAAAATGAATTTACCTAAATTAAGCAAAACGTGTTTATTGCCTAATATGGTATAATAAAAACCCACAGAAATTGCTCAAAGTTACCAAAAAATATTGCTCGGACCCATTTTATAGAGTAGATCTTTAAAAGAAGTCACCGCTCTTAGTTTAGAAAAAAAAGCAAACTGTTTGGAAGGTCGTAAATTTTTTGAACCAGAAAAGAAATGTTAAGCTCCACTCTATTCCTATGAACACTTAAACATTGTATCTATACATTTGTGTTTTCAAGTAATTAAATGCATTTAAATGTTAAAATTGTTATCGGAGTTCAACGAAACCAAAATGAATTTTTCGGATTACGATTATACGATTATATTAGTTAGTTAAGCTTTTAACAACAACAAAAACATATCATTTGGGTAAAACATAAGATTTCAGACGTCTTTAAACCTATTTTCATTCAATTGTTTCCATTGATAAATATTGATTGCCTTTTGCATTCAACACTTAGCTGACAAAATTTTTTAAATAGGATATTTTCAATAACTATTGGTATAGCGATTTATATCAAATGGTAACACCCCGAAATCCGATGTTTGTTGTTTTGACAGATTATAAGTAAGCAAAAATGCATTCAATCAGTGACAAAAATATCAGAATAGCATGTGCATGCAACTGTCCAACTGTATTTTAAATATATTACACTAAGATACTGAATAAGTGTAAAAACGAACCGAAGTCCAACCCTCTTTGCATTTCAGGTTAGTTTATCCGCACAGTTACGACAACAGGACTTTTCCCAAAATTCTGGCCAAATTCTCCAAGAAAATCAAATTTTGCTGTCAAAAAACGGGGATTCGAGTAACTCCGCTCGTAGATCCCCGCTCAACCCCCTCTGCGTCTGTCTCTGAAAATGAAATCGATACCATTCTCATATCTCAGCAATCTGATTGGTTGAAATTTAGCACGGTCTCAGAACTGACCAATAAGAAGCTTGACATCTAAGACTGGTTTCAATGCTCAGTTGTATAACCTTGTATCAGGAACCTGGAACCAGTTTCACGAAAATTGTTGTTGGATTTTAAACTCGACTCACAGCGATATTTTTAAAACTCTAAATATAAAAAGCTTACTTGATTGATTTGTGTCTTAGAATACCTTTTCATAATATTTCTTGTTTTAGATGCAGTTTTGAAACACCGTATTTTCTAATAAGAAATGCCAAAAAACTGTTTGAGTCGAGAATCCAATATCTAAGTTAGAAACTAACAGTCAGATGGACTTAGTGTTATTTGAAATATTTCCATTATAATTTGAAGATATAATTTCATTTTTTTAGTTTTCCAAGTAAATAACCAACATTTATTCAAAGTTTAAATGAAAATTGAGTATGAGCGTAAGATTATTTGTTGTATTGGGGTCTGTTGTCAGTGCAAATGACAAAAAGACATTTTAAAGCTGAACTTGAACTTTATCGAACTAATAAAACATCAAAAGTAGAAAAGAAATAGGAATTAAGCCCGTTTCTTTAACTTGACATTAATTTCATAAATTGTAGCTAGAAATGGAAATTTGTGCTAAATTTATATTTGTATTGTTTTAAGATGTTTGTTTTCACATTAATTTCTAAATCCTAATGAAACTAAATTACCTTTTTTCAATATATAGGTATTTATCTGAACTCAGCGTACAATTGCAATTACAGACACATAAATACATTTCTGCACTCATCTATGAGATTGGCAATGAGTTTTAATTCTATTTACTTTCCTTTGCAATGTTGTCCATATGCTTGCCCTATCTTAAAACTTGCATTATCTAAAGTTCTAAAAATGTCTATAAGAATTATTTATCTATTGTTTCTTAGAAATGGCTTAAAATTTATTCAGATTTTTATTTGTTACAGATAAAACCTGGGTTAAAATATTAGCTATATTATAAACCAGACAAAACTTAAAACTACAGATGTTCACACAATGATAATTATAAGGATATGGTTAAAATTCATTTTTTTCTATAAACCTTCTCAAACTTTGATGTACAGCCGAACGAAAATCTTTTAATTCCGTGAAATGATCACCGGATTATCATCAAAGTTAAAGATTTTTTGTCAAAAAATTTCACGAATATGTCCTAATTATAGTCTTATTGTGGCATGAGCACGCGGCGCATTTGTCGCGTTGACTGCATTTGTTAAAGTATATTAACCCCTTCTGTTACAGTTTTGATAGCTAATTGATCAGTTGTATACGGAATCCCTAATGCAATTGTTTGATTTAATCACCACATTCAACGAGGAGTTAACTCTCAGTAAAGGTGCGATTATTTACTCAATAATTCGCCACTGTTTTATTGTTGTGCCGTGCCGTCTTTAGCGTAATCTGCCAGCAGTTTGCTAATTGAACAAAACGTTACTCAAAACTGTCATTGGGACTTAATAGTCTTACAATAGATCATGTGATGATCGCTAGCAAACACGTACAGTCCGGTAAATTACCCAAGCCCACCCAACAATTAGTTGAAAACTGTTTGAGTAAATAGAGTTTATGACACCCATCATTCGGTTTATAATTCGGGATAAAGGTTCCAGCGCTTCAGTTACCTCTGAGATTTGCAAGAGGAATATTGTGATAAAGAAGAAATATTTACAACATACAAAACTTAATGTGCTAAAACTGTATTTTGTGATAGACAAGTGTGGATTTTAACTAACATTGGTTTGTTCAGTGACTTCTGGAATTATGAAGCCTAAACAACGTCAAAGTTTCTCCATCGAGAGTCTGGCTGTCAGCAGCCGACAGGAAGCTCCAGAACCGGACACGGCACGTGACACGGAATCTCCTTACCTCAGTTACCTGGCCTCACAGTCGTCTGCTGCTATGGATTATAACTACAACCGGGTAATACCACGTGTACCAAGCACGAGCGCTGTTCATCCGGCGTTTCCACATCACATCGCAGAAGCAGACGGACACATGAACTATTTCGTCTGCGATTTACGAATGTCAAATCATTCGACGTCAACGCCAAAAGTGCCGTCACCGATGCAGCGACGTGCTGATACAACAGCAACATCACCATTAGCATCGTCGGACGATTCTGGTGCAGACGATAAAATGGTCATTGACGAGAGTGTTATCACTGACAGTTACCCGGAAGTTGAAAAGCATAGTCCGGGGTCAACGACAGCAAGCTCTGCTACATCAGGTTGGTGTTTAAAATTATTTGAATTTGTTTATTTTAAGTCGTCAACTTAAGTTTAAAATTTAGAAGATAAACGCGTACAATGTTTGCTATACAACCATTTTGTTTCTCGTGGCTTGTATAAGAAATGTATGGACTTTATTGTGGAAAAATTAATAATATTTACCTTTACTTCGAACTTCAGAACCGGACTCGCAAATTCTTACAATTTTTACAAAGTTCACGCTTAGGATAGAATCTATAATAATAATCGCCAAACAACCATTGTTTCTTTAAGCTCGCAGACTTCTTACTATTAAACAAAGTAATGCAAGAGTAATATAGCGACCTTCAGAATGGAACTCGTGAAACTTTTTGAAACTGGTACACTGTATGCATGTTAAAATGTTTAGCACAACATAAACAAATTGTGCATAGTACGACAACATGCAATTTTCACAATCAAATAATTAACACCGACATAAATTAAACTATGTTTTAATTTTTTCCCTATAACTAATTTCAATTTATTACTGTATTTTCAGATTTTGATAACGAGAGCACGTGCAGTGATGATGTTCCGCGTTCACGGAAAAAGGCTCGCACGGCATTCAACGGCGAACAGCTGAAGGAGCTTGAAAAACGTTACAAGTCGCAGAAATACCTGACGGCTGGGGACAGGGCACAGTTAGCCAAGTCACTGAAACTGAAAGAGCAGCAGGTAACTTATAACTACATGACTGATTATTTTAATCGGCTAATGTTAAGTTGACAAATTACTTAATTTAACACAGAACTCGAGCATGACAATAAAAAGAAAATCACCAAAAACTTTTTAGCAAAATAAATAGCAAAATCAGTTTTTAGGAATTTTCATAATGTTTTACATCTGATAATTTTGATAATTGAGATCATTGTGTAGAAACAACCCTTTTCTTTAAAAAAAAAAAGAAGTTGACTGACTAGGAACAGGACTGGTACATAGTTGTAAAATCCCTGACAGAAAACACAAATTGTATAATTTGAAAAAAAATCTCAATAATAATTGTCAATGACTGATAATGACACCATATGGTGCATGCCATTGCAATGTAGTTATGGTGTGGCAACAGTTATGGGAGTACATAGACATAGCTGCAATAATTGGTAGTGTCAATGCGACATATGTTCATTAATTAACCCAGCGCTGACCTGACTTCCTGCGAATAACCCATGTTCTGAATAATTTGTGCAACAGACTTCCAACAACCCGCATTATTTTATTTAACCCGCAAAAACAAGTGTTTGACTAATATTTTATTGTTGTTGGAGGTTAAGTGGGGTGGAAGGTTAGATATATACACAAGTGGTTCTTAATAAATTCGTTTCTTTAATTTTGCTTCCGACGACAGTTCACTAGTCATTTATTCGTTTAATTATTGTAGGTTAAGACATGGTTCCAGAATCGCCGGATGAAAGAAAAACGACACCAACGCGAGGAGGAGCAGTCTCGGAATTTCAGCTTGCCGACAGGTGGCGTGGACATCGCTCAGTTGGCGGCGCTCGGTATATGTCCTCCACCCTTCCAGATCAACCCTGCAAACCATAGCAACCAGCAATACAATGGCGTACCCTCGCGTGTGGATTTGAGAGTCCCAGCTTTGCAGCATCCAGTTTCTGCTCCTGGAAACTTCCCTTACACCCACTCGCCATATACCGGTTTACCAGGAATTGATAACTCAGCGTTAATGAGTGGGATCCCCAACCATGCGGATCTTAATGTGCTAAGAAATGACTACTTGAATGGTAGAACGAACGTTTCTATTAATCAGAAAGGACTGGTTGCTCCAACTGCGGTGTATCCTGGCCGACAAAGTTTACCAAATATGAGATTATCCCCTACTTCTGCTAATTATCATTACATGAGCCAGGGCAGATAGTTCTGAATAAGTGACAAATGGTGCTATTAATAAAATATTATCTTAAAATTACATAAAAGTAGTGACTTGAGCTCTATATAATGTGGAGTGTAGTGCTAAACATGACGAAATCGCAGTAGATTTGTTGACGAGTTTTAACAGAAACCGTTTTATCAAATTTTATTTTTAGAGAAAAATATGGACGACGCAATGTCATAATATAGACTAATGTTGTTAATGTTTGTTAACCATATTTCGTTTGAAATATACGTAAATAAATATATGATTTGTGTAAATGAAAAGCATGTTGATTCTACATTATATATGATATCTCATTATAAATAATATATAAACCTATAATTTGTTTCTTATTGAATTTTGTGGCCTAGCTACATGAATACTCGAGTACCTACTGCGATTAACAAAAGTCAACCCCACCCATCTGGATTCGCCCATAATTATGTAGATCATATGACTGGGACCAATATAAGAATCATTAAAGGGAATGGTTCAGGATAGTGACAAGCTCTTAAGTTTATAATATTTTATCTGCAGTGAAAGAATTTTGTTACAAAATATTGAATCTTAAGAAGGATATATACAGATTTTATTCTCTTTGGCAACAAAAGGACTAACTGGTGTTGAGGTGTAACATACAAAGGTCAGCTTTAAACATGTAAATGCCATTTCATACTGTATAGGTCCGAAACCGCATCACAAAGTTGATATTTCACAACTGAGTATCTTATATCGCGTGTTAACTTTCGTTAACACACTGTACCGCATAAGGGAGATAATTTGGATAAAACTAAGATGGCTTCCAAGTTGGCACAGTTCAGACAGATAGGAAGGAAGATCGTAGCTGTTGGAAGAAATTACAGGTAGACAGGTTTTGACAACTGTTGCTTTATGGTAATTGATAGAATACAAAGTCGTTTTTTATATAATTTATATGTTTGTAGTTGTATTGCAATTAGTAATGAACAAAAATTAGGACGGGTCATGTACAGGCTGTATGAAAAATTAATGTCCTATTTGTGTGCTTGAAAAATCAAGGTCATGGGAACCAATAGTAAAGAATGATATGGGCTAATATTTTAATTTTATTCCCAGGTTGCAAGAAACAGCCCATTTCATCCTCCATTATATAAAAAATATATTCCCAAACGTGCCAAAACAAACTGTTGGTCAGCAGACAAATAATTTTCGGGTGAAAGGGTCCTATAATCTAGAAACATATGTCTTTTAAACATCACAAAATACCTTTAATCATTAAAGAAGTTCACTAATTGTAGTCAGATGGAAAATAAAACACACACTAAACTTGTGATTTCAAGAACAATTACCTATACAAACAATCAATTTACTAATAAATAATCCTCTCAAGTGTCACTAAACAATCCATAAGCCTCTGAGTGACACTGATCAGACAGATTCTGCACATTTTGACAAAACTGTTAAGCGTAAGATATGGCCATGTAAGATGTGTATTCCATGTGTTTAGATTTTACAATAGAACTTTATTTACACAATAATGGCATTTTGATCATTGTTGTCTGGAAACTGGATCAGGATTTTCAGTTTCATATAAGACTCATTTTATATCCTGCCTGGATATCACATTTATTGTGTAGTTTTGATTCCAGGCAATGAATTATTTTGATTTCTTTAATTTTCCAATTTTTTTTATCAAGAGCCAGTCTACATCCCTCTCTCAACTTAATTGATAACACCGACATCTGAGCTAGTGCAGTAAGATAAAATATAGACTGGCTACAATAAAAACATTTGTTATGATGTATAAAAAATAAATAAAAGGACAAACTAACTTATTATCAGACTATTGGCTAATATAGTTAAGGGCAGGCTTACTAGTAAGAATCAGAATTTATTAGTAAGCAGTTTGTTTGCATTTCCATTTCAGAGCCCATGCAGCAGAACTTGGGAACCCTGTACCACAGAAGCCCATCCTGTTTCTGAAACCTACCTCCTCATACATCACAGAGGGTGAAAACATTCGGGTAAAATCATTTGAGATATTGTAACTCATTTTTATCAAACTTATCTAGATATAATTTAATCCTTTACTCCAATATCCCATGTGCAACCAGTGTTGATCCAGATCACTTGGCTGTCAGATCTAGAACTACACTAGACTTTTAGATTCACTACGTTATTTCGAACCAATTAGCTAACAAGCGTAAATCCTCGATGACACTGGGTAAATTCCAGTGAGCAAGGATATGTTATCGGGAGTCTATAAAGAGATTTATAAACTCTTTTGTAGCTTAACACTGGTCCTCCATGTTATAAATGGCATTTCATGGTGTACAAGAATAACTTCCGAATGATGATAATTTAAAGATTAACAGGCCTATTCTAATTACACAACCGTTGACAACATAGTTGGTGCTGTAAAATAAAATGATGTTATGAAACAAGACTGTATGTAGCAATGATCTGTCTGTATTTTATGACTGTTGCTTCATTGTACTCTCTTTGGGGAAATCTTGCAAGCCATGTTATTATTATTGCATTGCTTTAATCTGCAGATTCCTGTTGGCTGTTCTTCACTGCACCATGAGGTAGAACTGGGTATTGTTATTGGAAAACCAGGATCTGCAATACAAGAAAAAGATGCTATGAACCATGTGGGTGGCTACATCCTGGCGCTGGATATGACAGCCAGAGACTTTCAGGATGAAGCGAAAAAGAAGGGCCAGCCATGGTGCCTAGCCAAAGGGTTCGATACCTCATGTCCTGTTAGTAGCTTGATAGACAAAGAGAAAATCTTAAACCCTGGGAATGTACGTTTATGGTTGAAAGTAAACAACACAACAAAGCAAGACGGGACAACCAGTGATATGATATTCAGTATACCATATCTTATCAGTTATATAAGTCAGTATTTTAAGCTGGAGGAGGGAGATGTTATACTGACAGGTACCCCTGAGGGGGTGGGGCCAGTAAATGCTGGAGATGTGATAGAAGCTGGACTGGAGAATATTGTCTCGATGAAATTTGCTGTTGAATCACGGAAATAGATTAATTTTGCCCTTAAAATTGATAATCAGACTTTTATTTATTTTAAGCTATTAAAGAATAATATTTAAGATTATGTTCATGTAATAAAGTTATAAACATCAATTTGTGATAAAAAATTATATGAGAAGTTATATTTTTAAATGCAATTAAGTGTGGCAGTTAAAGCAAGGATAGTTATAGAGAGAGAAACATTGTACCATCTGATCATGATCTACACTGTTTGCTTTAAGATACATTGTTATTTAAAACCAAGAAATAAACAGTTTAGATCCAATCAGATAGCACTGATGAGCTGGCTGATCTGGATCTACACTGTTCGCAATAAACATGTTTATACGGAGTAAAGGTTTTTAAAAATGACAATAATATCCTGGTAAAAGATGTAAACTCAGTGACAGGTAATTTATTAGAAGGTATTTGGTGTATGATAAAGTATTTCAGATAAATTAAGAATGATGTAGATAAATTCATTATTATTTATGTGTCTTCAACAAATTTAATGTGTAATAATATGAAGATTATAATCTCTTAAAAACCTGTTCATGTTTTGTCATTAAAGTCAATTTAAATTATGCAGGTACATGTACCATTAGGATGTCAAATATTTATCTCTCTATCCCTTTTCTTCATTGATAGGACATTTATTGGCATAGGCAAACAGTGTAGATGCACATCAGCCAGTACATCGGTGTTGTCTGATCAGGATATACTCTGTTCACTTTTAGATTCACTGGCTTATTTCTGACCATGTTGCTACCACAGGCTTTCTGTCCTGTCTGATCCGACTGCATAGATGTGCTGACTGATCTGGATCTACGCAGGTCACATATGTTACAACTTGTAAAATGGGTTAACCATTTACTGCATGGGATTTAGCTCATTTCCCTTTGGGAAAACAGTGTATCTCCTGATCAGCCAGCACATCCATGCTGTCAGTTCACAATCTACACTGTCAAAATTAGATTTATTAGGTTATTTTGGACCAAGAAGCGAACAGTGTAGATACATATCAGATAGAACTGATGTGCCAGCCGATCTAGTTCTACACTCTTTGATTATGTTATTAAAGTTGTAACCATGGGTTAACCTTTAAGTACTAAGCACAATTTATGTCATATTTTCAGCTAATATACAAACAATATTATTAATTCTTTCCTCCATCATATACTTTATTTGTAGGCTAGCACGCTTTATGGATTTGCCAGCTCTCGCGTGCATGTCCAATCTGCATGAACCGCACCAAAATAAGAATCATTCCTTAAATGATACATCTATGAAATCCTTAAATTTGCTCAAATTTATCAGACTATAAACCAGATGTATATTAGTTTATTTTTGTGATGAATAAAAATGAATATCAAAAATGTATATCAAAATAAGAATTTGCTCTTCTTAGTTTTTTTTACAACAGATTTAAATTGATAAAAATCAACTTGGAACAAAGAAAGACCATGTGACATTAGACGTCTACCAGTTGAGTTCTAGTTGTGATTAAGTTGAATGCAAGACCACTATAAATCCTCTCGGCCTGATTAGTGTATACCAGTATACTGGATGCTGTTGAAGCAACAGTGCTTGTCACTTTTAAGTCATCCACTTGTGGCTGTCCAAAAATTATTATGGTTGCAGGTTAAAATAACTTTAAACTGTACAAATCATGTTCTTTAACACTTTACTTCATGGATACTGTACAGCGGGTATTATTCGCGGGGGTTTTATTTTCGCTATTTTCGCGGTTTTTGTTTGACCGCGAATTTAAGACTCCGCGATTATATTTCAACTTGGTGATGTAAAAACGTAATAAAAATTAACAACAGTATTTACAAGGAAAAAAACATTACCAATCTCAGGCAGTGTTTCTAAAATTTATCGACAGCCGGTCTTTGACCGATTTTCAGGGAAAATGTCCGATTGAAATTTCAAAATTGTTTAAAAAATCGGTCAATATTTTTTTCAATTCAATCTAAGTTTTTCGTTCCTGTCCATAACCTGTTATGAAAATTACCTACATGTACAAATTTTCACACTTAATCCGCTGTAAACCTGTCATAAATCGACTTCAATACTCTGCTACCATGACTTCACATATCATTAATAGCCTGCGGCAAAGATGAAACGGGAGCCTGTAACAAACAATTGGAGTTATACTGCTACAAACCTTTATCAAGTGCGCATACAGTCATGAAAGTGTGAACCGTTTTTATTCACCAGGGCACTGTTCTAATAATACCTAATTGGAGATGGCATTCAAAATCGATAATTGGCTTGGCAATCACGCATTGAACTTAACAAAGGCGTAACAACAGGTTTAAATATAATGGGTTTGATTGACGGGTAAGTTTTAAAAATCACCGCTTTTATTTCAAGATACGATAGGTTGTGTACTGTGTATTATCAAGCATGTGTGTTTAACAGTTTTAAGATTTTAGAATGTGTTATTATTTAGAACTGTAATAATAATGCAAATACCTTTCTCATCCATGGTCCAAGTCACACGGCACAGGCAGTGAATCTCATGGTAAACGGTGTTTGGGTACTCGTATCTTGGAAGGACAGCGCGAATTTAAGACCCCGCGAATGACCCGGATTTCGAAAAAACGCGAAAATTTAACCCCGTGAAATTAACCCGCTGTACAGTATGCATTTTTTCACATGGGCAACCAGTGTCAATCCAAACTATCTGGGAAATCTGTGCTGTCTGATCTAGATTTAAACTGTTCACTTTTGGGTAAACAAAACCTAATGAATCTAAAAGGGAACAGTTAAGAACCTACTCACATGGCATGGATATGCCAGCTTATCTGGATCTACACCTGTTCCTGCATGTGATAAAATTCGAATCCCTCTGCTCAAGTAAAAGAGCAGACAACTTTTGTAGCCAACCTGCAGGCTATCCACGTACATGTGCTACCCAGTCATGAATATTAAAAAACAACAACAAACCATCCTTTTCACCGAGTACTATAATTGAAATTGGCTATTTGGCAGACAGCAAACAATTTTCTGAGTTAAAACATTTTGATAAACTTTAAAAATTCATATTAATAACTGGTAAATTGCATAGATTAATGCCATAGAAAACAATAACTTGATGATTGTGCTTTCATGAAGTGTTGTGAAGGCTTACAAGATCAGTGATCAAGTGACTAGGATGTTAGGGACTGGTCACCAGTACTATATCTTTTTCTAGTTCTAACTTATGCCAAGTTTTCAAAATATTCTTCATCCTTTACTCCATAGATACACCTTTATCACCTGGGTGAACAGTGTAAATCCAAATCAGCTGGCACATCCATGCTGTCTGATCAGGATCTACACTTCGCGTTTAGATTCATCAGGTTATATTCAATGAGCCACCGGTGAAGATCCAGATCAGATGGCACAGATGTGCACTGGTGGCATCTTGGTCAAAAATAACTTAATGAATAATGATGCGAACAGTGTAGAATCTAATCAGATGGCTTATCTGGGTATAAACAGTTAGTCCGCGAATTAAATGTGTTTCTCTAGAGCAAAGGGTTAAATCAGTTTGGGTCCAGCTTGGATTTTGACAGTGAAATAATCAAGTCAATAAAGATGTTGGAGATTGTCAGTTTCAATATTATGCATTAGAGAAATATAACAGATCTAAACAATGTTACATTAATCCTTTACTCCATGAAATGTGACTGTTATCCCATGGGTGAACAGTGTAGATCCAGATCAGCCAGCACATCATTGCTGTCTGATTAGAATATACACTGTTGTCTTTTGATTATTTAGGTTATTTCTGATCAGGATGCAATCAGCGTAGATCCAGATCAGACTGCATTTTTGTGCCAGCTGATCTGGATCTACCATGGTGGCACATGTGATAACACCTGTATATAAGAAGTAAAAGGTTAGTGATTTTACTATATTTAATGAACTTGTGGTTTTAATGAAAAAGCTTTGGCATGGTAACTTCTAGCTGAACATTAGTAAAGTCATAATCATGTTGAAACTAACAAACTATACAATAAAACCACA
The DNA here is from genome assembly GCA_038501625.1 of Corbicula japonica. Classification (NCBI taxonomy): domain Eukaryota; kingdom Metazoa; phylum Mollusca; class Bivalvia; order Venerida; family Cyrenidae; genus Corbicula; species Corbicula japonica. Next base: position 427,432 of record JAZAYU010000374.1, on the reverse strand, counting down.
ATTAGCTTTGAGAATGACAAACTCATGTTTATTGTGTGTATAATCAGCCCCTATCACATTTTATCTTTTAGATTTTAGTTTTTTAAGACGAATGTTTCATAGCATTTTAAAACCAAACATTACCCTCAGTAAAATGTCGATACTTTCAATACACTTACAAGACTTCCTGAAAAAAAAAAAAACAACAACAACAAAACAATTATAAACAGCACGCATATTTCATGTTTGAACATAGGGCCTTTTCAACAATTAAATTTAAAAGGAATATTTGTAAAAATATTGATCTCCAATATAAAACAGCAAAATTCTTTCAACAAATTCGTATATTCAATTCTTGGCACCAGTATATTCAATTATAACTATATAGAATTTTCATTTGTGTGAGGTTTTACTTGTGATACATAACACATTGTTTCAATTCTTTACTCCATATATACAGGTTTTATTTCAAGTGCAGACAGTGTAGATCCAGATCAGCCGGCACAAATGCTGTCTGATCAGTATCTATACTGTTGGCTTTTTAATTCATTAGGTTATTTCGGACCAAAAATCAAAGAGTGTAGATCATGATTAGACAGAATGAATTTGCTGGCAGATCTGAATCTACACCGTCTCACCTGCGATATAACTGATATATATGGAGTAAAGGGTAAATTAATAGACAGACAATTACTACAATTTTTGAGGTATTGACTATTTTAGCACTCTTGAATACAAAATGATTAGATGACTGTTAACTTCAACATGTGGACAAACATGGTATAATTTCACACTTCAAATGCCCAAAATAAATATGTCAGCTGCCCTCCCCCAGTCATTAGCACTTATAAGCCAAGCCAGTATTTGTTAACTACCTAGTGTCAGAACAGTTCTGTGCTCTCCATCATATGGGACAATGTCCCTTTTGGGCAAAATCACTTGTACTAAATATGGCAAAGTAGACAAAATCCACTTCAAAAATAATGAATGTAACATTCATGTTCAGGAAATTATTTTTTTATTTTATGCTTTCAAGTGAATTATAGAATTTTCCCGGTGAAATAAAAGTGGTATTTCACTGTTTTCAAACAGTGCAATATCATTTTTATTTTCACTGCTTTTTTCACGGGCTCAAATTTGGGTTTATGACGTAATAGTGTCACATCATAAACAAAAGTTTTTGGCGCCATTTCATGCAATTTTTCTGTCAAATTCACACAAATTGTGCTTTAAAAGCATAAAATAGCAAGAAAATTTGTTTTTACCAGTTAAAGAAAGAAACATATTTCACTCGTGAACTCTGGAATTATGTATTTTCACTAAAGGCTTGGCCACTCGTGAAATTACCAATTCCAGAGCTCACCCGGTGAAATATATTTCTATCTTACACTGGTAAAAACAAATATCCTCTATATTCTTACTGTGCTTGCACTTATATTGTGGGCATAAAATTTCATGGTTTTCTGTTAAGACACCATTTTCGTAAGTATCTAAATTCATGAATCCAATTTTCAAAACTACATTTAAGTTCAATTCTTTTTTTTTTCGTGGTGGTTTTAAATTTGTGAATTGCTCTACCAAAGAAATTCATAAAAAAGTACCCCAAGAATATTAATGATTTCACAGTATGTCAAATTTAGTTGAAATGTACTTTGTCCAAAGAGATTGTTGTCTTGAAGGGATTTTGTTGGAAAGGGATTTTGTGGGGAAGTGATTTTGTCTGAAAGATTTTCTGTCTGTAAGTGATTTGTCCGGATAGGTTTTGTCCACAAGTGATTTTGTCCAGAAGTGCTTTTGGCCAGAAGGGATTTTGTTATACACTTGTGCTTTAGATGTTTTACAAACAAGAAGTCTATCGATATTATTCCTCCAACTTTGATTGGTCCGAGATAATCACAGCACAGTGACTGGGTGGCACAGTATTTACAGTCCTTTGTTGAAGTAGACCCTGTCTACTGGGTGGGGTAAATGATTTATCTTTTCTTGAAGCTCCGCCTCCAGACTTGTTACTGAGATCGAACTGAAAACATAATAAGTACAATAAGAAAGTATGTTAAAATCAAAACTTATCTGTTATTTTTTCTAACAAGACATGATTTAAGATTTGCTCATCATTTTTTCAACAAAAACTATCCTTGATTTAGTCTTTAGCATATTGAGCATTAGCTTTAAAGGGAGATAAATGCATTTAAGTTTGGCAAACTCTTTGCAGCAGTTATTTCCCTTAGCAGTTAACAACATAATTTAGCACTTCTGTAACACAGTATTTAAAGCACCGAATTTTGCATACATTTTTCATCAAAAATCATTCATACAGTTTCACTACTGAACAAACTTAAAGAAACAAAATTATTTATGACAATGTGTTTTGGCATCACTTCAATATAAATAAACGAGGTCTGTAATATAATAAGCAACTACAGCGATATCAAATCGTACTCGATGAACCTGTCAGACTGTATCGGCTTGTTATCGCTATGGTTGCAGATTGTTTATTATTACAATAGTTATATAATCTGGCCTATATATACTGGAGTAGCAAGGCAGTTGCTGTCCAGAGAGAAAGGTATCCAGAGAGCGGTATTCTTAGTAAGCATGCGAGCGCGGCAGTCTTAGTAGCTCGTCCGAGCGACCTACAACGAGGGCTCCTAGGCCGATATTCACGTTTAAGTGTTGTTCCTGTTGTGATTATGCAGTAATTCCACGACAAGGTAAAAATAAGATTTAGGTAAATAAAAGAGACAAGAAATAAAGCAATTAAAATTTGGTCATATCTTACCCCATTTTACAGCAAAAAATTTACATAATTATTCTTGTTGCACAACTAAGTTACATACCTTTTTTGTGGAAACAGTGCACAACATAATGGGGTGGCAAAAATCAATCTGCAATAAAATGAAACAGAGGTACATTCAAACAGATTAAACAATTTACCTTTACATTTGAGTTGCCCCATTGTAAAAATATGTCGTAATTCCTTGAAATGACGTAATTCAGATGACCAGATGACATTGCTTATTAAGCATTTAGTAGTAAAGAATTTAATAACTGTGGAAATATGTAAAAAATATGCCCTTAAAGTCATTGGAAAATGACAGAGAATAATGTTGTTAGTTATTTCCAAACATCAATGATAAGCACAGCTAATTATTTCAATAAGTTATACAAATTATACAAAATTAAGACCTCCTCAATAATGATACCACTAATCCAATGTCCCATTTTACCTTTTGAAACTATATTCTCCCAAAAATTAAGCCCATCCCACCATTGAGACCATGCTTTTTCAGTCCCAAAGTGGTCTTAATAGCTGGGTTTCAGTGTACATGATTCTCCTTGCTGACACTGTTGTTGATACTGTAACAGGACATTTCATTTATTTTCACTGTTGATTCTAGATACAAACTCTTATGGACAAAAGCCCACTCCATGCTCCCCGCCACCCCAACCCTGCCCACCCCCATCAAAACAAAGTACTCACAAAACCACAGAACCAAAGTACACAGAACAAAACCACAGAACAAAGTACTCACAAAAATCCTACAAGCATGACTTGTATAGGTGCATTCATCCAGGGTCTTGCCTGAAAATATCAGAAAGGATTATAAACATAAAATAAGCTCCTCAAAAAAACACTAAAATCACAAGTTTTCTTGATTCTAGAGACTGTTAACTTTTAATCAATAATGCAGAGTATAGTTAAGTTATTAAATCAATCTTAATGTCTTATCAGTTTAAACTGTTTGCTATTTGGTAAAAGCAATAAATGTAAATGACACCTATGACCAGTGAATGTTACAGTCTGTTCTATAACAGACACTGTCTGCTGTTCAGTCTAAGCAAATCACTATAATCATCATTTTCACTTCACCCGACGATCAAGTTTTATTCATCTACTTAATTATAATTATTGATGGTACGCAGTGTGATGTATAACTTTAAGAGGCGTGGCTATAGTAAAAGTCGCTCATAATTTTTTTTAATGTGCTCAATGCTTTTACTTGTAACAACAACAACAAGCATTAATATAAATCCAATACTTAAATGACTAAAATGGCTGATTTTGAAGGAAAAATTATATAACTGAGACTGAAGACCAGTCTGATCTGGATCTACACCTTTTGCTTTGGGTTCAGAATAAACTAATGAATATAAAAGCAAAAAGTGTAGATCCAGATCAGGTAGATGAAGACTAATCTGGATCTACACTGGTCACTCAACGGGTCTAAGCTGTATATTATGGAGTCAAGGGCCCAAGATCATAAAACTAAGTTTTGAGATCAGTCTCAAATCTCAAGGCTCTGATTGGCTGAAATGGCGACTGGTCGCCATTTCAGCCAATCAGATGCTTGAGATTTGAGACTGATCTCCAGATTTAGTTTTATGATCTTGGGCACTGGATGAAGTAACTCCACTCCACACTCAGCCACAATGAGGTAATTTCTTACTTGCATAAATGGCTTCTTTTCCAGATTTTGCATAATTAACGGTGGAATCACTGAAATAAAAGACATTATTTGACAATAACTTGTATAAATTGTATTACAAAACATATGGCAAACAATATGAATAGCTAACAACTATCTCTTTCACTATAAAGCTGAGTTTGCAAATTTGTTTTAAGTCTACATAAATATGATCTTGTTTACCACTTTCTAGGCTTTTTGTTTGTATGAAAGTTAATAAATATAACTCAGATTAGGAGATGCATTAGGGTCTATTGTGGTATCATTACACGTGCTTAATTTTCGCACATATCCTGCTCGGGTAAATCCTGGAACTTGAAACAGCAGCAAAATTACACCATGTAACAATATATATTTCATAGAAAAATACAATTGCGTGAATTCATGTCAGTGCCTGAATACCATTTGTGCAAAAATTTGTCCCCACAAAATTAAATGATACTACTGTTTAATATACAATCAGGCATGCTAAAATAATATTGTTTTTTAGATCAAAGCTTGTATTTTAGATTAATATGGCTATCCAAATTATCAAATTCAGTAAAAAGATGGTTAAGAAGAAATAGAACATCCTTAGTTTGTCAAAATAATTGCAAATATAGGATGATAAATATTTCAATAAATTTGAATACTCACTCATGCCTGGAGATGCCATCAGTATCCTAGATAAGACAACCTGAGCGATGGCTGAACGTGCCGCCACCTTAGAGTCTCCTATACGATTTCCCTTGGCGTCAAATACAGGAATACCGTGCATAAGTTCTCTGAAAATATTTAAACATCTCATCACCGTTATCCCACAGGGACATGAGTCAATTTTTTTACCAAAACAAGAGCTGTCACTTGAAATTGACATATGCCCCCGAAATGCAGCTTTGAAATCGAATTGGTATAGATATGTAGTAAAAATATGCCTGTGGAAGTAGAAAATAAGGGCCTATAACTCTTGCAACAAGAGGGTCCATAGGGTGGCTCACCTGTCAACAACTGCTCAATGGTTGTAAGAGTTGTGTGCAAGTTTGGTAAAATCAAGGGAAACAAGAGGGCCATGATGGCCCTTTATAGCTCACCTGAATACAACAAAGTTGTGTTGTATGTGACCCATCGTCTTGATATGGTGAACATTTACACCAAGTTCTTTTAAAATCCAATAAGAAACAACAAATTTACAGCTTGGAAAAGAAAATGCTATTTTAAGTAACAGTTACCTTGACCTTGGACCTACCGGCATGGGTATTGTACGCAACACAACCCCTTGTCATGGTAAACATTTATGTAAAGTTATTTTGAAATCAACTTAAAAGCCCAGACAAGAAAATTTTATTTTTAGTAACAGTGACCATGACCTTGGACAAACAGCCATGGGTATTGTACGCGAAACAACATCTTGTCATGGTAAACATTTGGACCAAGTTATTTTAAAATCCAATGAGAAATAACAAATTTACAGCCTGGACAAGATTTTTCTATGTTTAGTAATAGTGACCTAGTTTTTGACCCCAGATGACCCATATTCAAACTCGTCCAATTAATAACTGGGACTAATGTCCTGACCATGTTTCTTTGCAATCGGACAATCTGAGCAAAAATGTGACCACTAAAGTGTTAACAAGAAAATTCCATTTTTAGGAACAGTGACCTTGACCTTGGACCAACCAACATGGTTTTGTACTCAACACACCGCCTTGTCATGGTGAACATTTGTGCCAAGTTATTTTGAATTCCAATGATAAATAACAAATTTACAGCCAAGACAAGATAATTCTATTTTTAGTAACAGTGACCTAGTTTTTGATTCCAGATGACCCATATTCGAACTGTTCCAAGTAATTACTGGGACTAATGTCCTGACCATGTTTCGTGACAATCGGAGCAAAAATGTGACCGCTAGAGTGTTAACAAGAAAATTCTATTTTTAGTAACAGTGACCTAGTTTTTCGACCCAGATGACCCATATTACAACTTGTCCAAGAAATCATTGGGACAAACATCCTGACCAAGTTCCATGACAATCGGAGCAAAAATGTGATCGCTAGAGTGTTAACAAGAAAATTCTATTTTTAGTAACAGTGACCTAATTTTTGGACCCAGATGACCCATATTTTAACTCATCTGAGAAATCATTGGGACAAACATCCTGACCAAGTTTCAAAACAATTGAGGCAAAAATGTGACCGCTAGAGTGTTAAAGAATGCAGGACATACTGTCGGACTGACCGACAACTTGGCGACTATATGCTCCCCTGAATTTCTTCGGGGAGCATAAAAAAGTTTGACCTTAACTTGCCAGTTTGTGTACATACACTGTATACATCTAAGAATTTCTTAAATTTAGTCTTAACATTTTGAGAATGTGCATCAAATTTGTTGTTGTTGTTCTTTTTGTTGTTTTACTAATACAAACAGTGAATAACATATTCAGAAAAGCCTGATTTTCAAAGTGCTATAAAGTAAGAAAGTTTATTTGGTCACTATCCATAGAAAATGACAAAATTTACCCTATAAAATCTTCCAGAGCAAAGTTCTTAATATTGTATAACACAGATCTAAGCAGCAAAGTTCATCAGGTCATTGTCCAGCAACTTGACCAACATTAATGAATAAACTGGTAAACATCATATGTAGCTGAAGACAGGTAGAAATATTGGATTTTGACACTTGAAATTTTCACTCTGCTACTAAAATTTTTGTTTCAAAATTTATCACTGAACAACCAGTGAATGAATTGTTCAGGGAAGATTGAATTTTAAGATGGTATAAAGCTTGTCTCAAAATCTGGTTGATAACTGTAGAAAATCAAAGGTTAAAAACAGATTTTGAAAGAAAAAAAAAATCCCCAGGGCGGGGCCCCTGGTCAATTTAACAACATGATTTTTATCATTTGTGTAGAAATCATCAATATCAATATTCATACCAAATTTCATGACAATCGGACAAAAAATGTAACCTCTATTGCTTTAACAAAATTTACCTTAGGGTTAGGGTTAGGGAAAAAGGCCCATAACTCCGCCAAAAATAATCCGATCAGAAATTCCTTAAGAAATGCAAAACTAGGCTTAGTGAAAAACACTCCTGTGAAGTTTCAATGAAATCCCTCAAGCGGTTTAAAAAAAGCTTAGGGTTAGGGTTAGGGTTAGGTAAAAAGGCCCATAACTCCGCCAAAAATAATCTGATCAGAAATTCCTTAGGCTTGGTGACAAACACTCCTGTGAAGTTTCAATGAAATCCCTCAAGCGGTTACGGAGAAGAAGCGAGGACAAGATTTTGCTAAAAAAAGCCATAACTCAGCCAAAAATAATCCGAGCAGAAATTCCTGACGATATGCACAACTAGGCTTGGTGACAAACACTCCTGTGAAGTTTCAAAGAAATCCCTCAAGCGGTTTTGGAGAAGAAGCGAGGACAAGATTATTTCGGATGGACGGACGGAAAGACGGACGGTGCGATTACTATATGCCTCCCTTCGGGGGCATAAAAATAATTGAGTGTTAGGTACTGTTGTGTTCGTTTTTTTCAAGCTCTGCACAGCTGTAAGAGTTATATATATGTGTGGAACTTATCTGTACAGACAAATTCAATTTGATGAAGATGTAAGTCATGCTCAATTAGAATAAAATGCTTTTTCACAAAACTATGAAAATGCTTCATTCGTTGGTTTGGAATTACGATGATGAATTTCATCAATGACATGTATTTATGCCTTTTATCACAATGGTGAGCAGCGTAGATCCAGGTAAGTTAGCATATTAATATCATTTGATCAGAATGGAGGCAGAAATGCTTTCAGTGTTAGCACACACCTTACACCTAACAATAACCTGGGCCCATGATCATAAAACTAAGTTTGGAGATCAGTCTCAAATCTCAAGCATGTGATTGGCTGAAATGGCGACCAGTTGCCATTTCAGCCAATCAGACTCTTGAGATTTGGGACTGATCTCCTGATTTAGTTTTATGATCTTGGGCCCAGCTTACATTCTTACCTACTCCTCATGCTAGGTATATTGATACAGTTGGCCGCTGCTACTGCTGTGAATGGTACAAATCTGCCGACCAGAGGGGGCATTTTCTGAAACAAAACAATCAGTTATCAACATGATACATGTACGAACTTTCAACCATTAAAAATTCAAACCTTGTAATGTTTTACAAAAAAACCTACCGGGTATATCTGATTGACTTATTAGGGTCATGTGATTGTGTTTCATTTCTCAGGGAAGTAGCTTGTTATTACTACATGCAAATGTACACAACATAATCACAACCACAAAATAAATGAGAAATACAGACAACATTAATCAAAAATAGTAATTATAAGAACTGAACTTTGCTTTTATGCATTTCATTGATGTATGAAACTTCAGCTTTTAAGCAAATTAGGTGCAATTTATCTTTAAAATTTAGACACTAGAATAACAAGTATCTACTGACATAAAAAAGTATTCAAACTATTTCAGAAAAACTGCTCTTATTTCTTTTGAAAATTTAACTCCCAAATATTCCAACCCTTTACTCCATATAGACACATTTTAAAACATGTCATAAATGTGCCATCTGATCAGGATCTACACTGTTAGCTTTTTTGATGTATTAGGTATTTTCTGACCAAAAAACGAACACTGCAGATCCTGATCAGATGGCACAGATGTGCCAGCTGATCTGAATCTTCACTGTTTGCCCACAGAATAAAGGTGTATCTATGGAGTAAAGGGTTAACTCACAGAATTAAGATTTAACAACTCACACCAGCAGATATCTTCAGAGTTACAAACCTTGACTAGATTGCTGATGGTTATGGATATTTTCAGAGTTACCTACCTTAACTAGATTGTTGATAGATATTTTCAGAGTTACCTACCATCACTTGATTGTTGATGGTCATGGATATTTTCAGAGTTACCTAACTTGATTAGATTGTTGATTCTTGGGTATTTTCAGAGTACCGACCTTGACTGGATTATTGATGGTCATTGGTATTTTAAGAGTTACCGACCTTGAGTAGATTATTGATGGTCATGGCAGTTCAGAGATACTTACCTTGACTAGATTGTTGATGGTCATGACAGTACCATCAGAGTTACCTACCTTGACTAGATTGTTAATGGTAATGGCAATTCAGAGTTACCTACCTTGACTAGATTGTTAATGGTAATGGCAATTCAGAGTTACCTACCTTGACTAGATTGTTAATGGCCATGGGTATCTTCAGAATTACCAACCTTGACAAGATTGTTGATGGTCATGACAGTTCAGAGTTACCTACCTTGACTAGATTGCTGATTGTCATGGTTCAGAGTTACCTACCTTGACTAGATTGCTGATGTTCATTACAGTTCAAAGTTACCTACCTTATCTAGATTGCTGATGGTCGTGACAGTTCAGAGTTACCTACCTTGACTAGATTGCTGATGGTCGTGACAGTTCAGAGTTACCTACCTTGACTAGATTGTTTATTGTCAAGGCAGTTCAGATTTATCTACCTTGACTAAATTGCTGATGGTCGTGACAGTTCAGAGTTACCTACCTTATCTAGATTGCTGATTGTCATGGCAGTTCAGAGTTATCTACCTTGACTAGATTGCCGATGGTCGTGACAGTTCAAAGTTACCTACCTTGACTAGATTGCTGATGGTCGTGACAGTTCAAAGTTACCTACCTTGACTAGATTGCTGTTGGTCGTAACAGTTCAGAGTTACTTACCTTGACTAGACTGTTGATTGTCATGGCAGTTCAGAGTTACCTACCTTGACTAGATTGCTGATTGTCATGGCAGTTCAGAGTTATCTACCTTGACTAGATTGCTAATGGTCATGACAGTTCAAAGTTACCTACCTTGACTAGATTGCTGATTGTCATGGCAGTTCAGAGTTACCTACCTTGACTAGATTGTTGATTGTCATGGCAGTACCAATGGCGCCAGTTGTTGCTAATGTGTAGGACACACCTAAATGTCTGAAATGTACAAAGTTCACAATGTTCACACCTCAATACCTGGTAAACTAAATATAATATAATGATAAAAGTGTAGATCATGATCTGCTGCCACATATATGCAATCGGATCTGGATCTATACTGATCACTTCTTGGTCGGAAATAACCTAATTAATCCAAAGCGAACAGTGCTGATCCTGATCAGACTGCACAGACGTGCTGGCTGACCTGGATCTAAATTGTTTAACCATAGAATAACAGCCATATCCCATGGAATAAAAGGTGAATGGGAATCAACCAGTTATTTTATTGTGGGAATCATTAAGAAGAATATCTGAAATTCCAGGCCTAGTTTAAGGATGGAATTCACAACCTCTGGAGTGCTAAACCAGTAATAGCTTAACACAATAATTGAAGGCTTAACGCTTTACTCCCTATAGATGCATTTTAACATGCGTGTGCCCAGTGTTGATCCAGATTTGCTGACCTGTCTTAGCCATTTAATCTGGCAACTTGATCAGAAATTACCTAATGATTCTAAATGGGAACAGTGCATATCACCATCTGATGGCATGGATGTGCCGGCTGATCTTGATCTACACTAATTACCATGGGATAACAGTCACATGCCAAGGCGTTAAGAGTTTTTAGTATTCTTTACCTGTCTATCTGACTATTCAATATTCAATAAAATGCAAAACATAGTAACTTACACTGGAGATATAGGATGTTCACCACTCCTGTTTGTGAAGTTAACAACTGCATTAAACGTTTGATTGAACCACTGCCAGAAGATCACTTCTTTTGGTGTCCTACAAAAACAATTAAAAACAGCTTAATATTACAAATAACACATCACTATAGTTACTAAATTATCCTACCAGTAACTATTGCTTCGATGTAAGTAACAAGGGTTCTGAAAAATCCACGCCTAAACCAAGGATTGAACCCGGAACCCTTGCATGCTAGGTCATAGCTGTAACATGACCCAATAAAAGATAGCTCTATGGCCAGATACAATGCAATACAAGTGCTGTACCAACGCAACCATAGCCGGGTTACAAGTAAAGGCCTGTTACCAGTTTATGGAAAATAAGACGTAGAAAAACATTGGGAAAATGGCCACAGAGTAAGAGCATCAGATACCTTATAATACGGAGGTTGTCAATTCAACTTGTGAGATTTTTAATAATTTCCAAAAAATAACCGGGATTGGCTTAGGCTGTTAGAACTGGGAGAATTTTTTCCAATTTTAGGGAGAAGTTTTCAGCTTTCTACTTAAAGGGAAACACTTCTCCCTTGTCTCAATATAAAAATAGAAAACTACTTCTCCCAGGTGTCCCTCTAAGTCATTTCCTGTAAATAGTGAAATTACTTTTTTGTCTCACAACAAAATGTTATTGAGCATCAATCTTATAACTAGTGAACTATTTTTTCCAGCATAACAAATAATAACATTTAATTGACTATTTAATGCCGCTTGAGTGATGCATTATTTTAATATTTTAGCCAGTTATGCACCCCATATGACTTCAGCCAGAATTAAGCACTCCTTATTAATTAATTTGTAAACATTGTATAAATATCTGTCTATATTATTCTGAAAAGAAATTAACGTCACATGTCTTACTTGTAAAACGTCATCATACATCCTGTAATGGACATGTTACATGGCACCTGCGCAGACATGCGACCAAGTATAAACATCTTCTCCTTCGTATCAGGATGATAGGCCGAGTCATACAGGTGCTTGGCTTCCCAGATCTGGTCTTCTGTGAGATGGGGTAAATCATCACCTTTTCTAAATAAATCAAATATATTGATCTATTAACCCTTTCCTCAGTGCCGTCTGATCAGGATCTGCACTGGTCACTTTTGGTCAGAAATAACTTAACAAATCAAAAAGTGAACAGTGCAGATCCTGATCAGATGGCACAGATGTGCCGGCTGATCTGGATCTTCACTGTTCATCCATGCAATAAAGGTGTGTCTAAGATGGAAAGGGATAACCCTGTACAACTATGAGATGGGGTAAATCATTATCTTTTCTGGATAATTCAATCAAGAATATTGACCCAATAACCCTTTAAGTAATGCCACTAATGGGTTAACCCTTAACCTGCCTAAGTTGCAGTAATGGACTAGTCAATCTTTATATTTGAGCCAGACTATTTATTTTTCATGGGGATGTTTGCAAAAATAAATAAATAAAATAAACTTAAACAGAACAGTCTGATCTAGGTCTATAATTATTTGAGGTACCTCGTAACCTGGTAAATATGACTTGAAGTTAAAATTTAAAAAAAAAAGAGGAAATGTGTATACATTCATCAAGGATTTTATACCCAAGTTTGTGAATGCTATAAAAATGTCATACAAAATTTCATGTCATGATAAAAAAACATTGAAACAAAGGTGTTTATAGCATACTTAGTGCTACACTTTCATTCAAATTAACTATACTGTTATCTGTTATTGGAATTTAAATTGAAATGGCACGCTTAGTCATTTAGTGGAACTTTCCATCAATAACTTTAACCCTTCACTTCATATATAAGGGTTTTATTATGTGTGACCAGTGTAGATCCAGATCAGATGGCACATCTGTGCCATCTGATCAGGATCTGCAATGCTTGCTTTTTGATTTATTAGGTTATTTCTGACCAAAGGATAACATTGCATATCCAGATCAGATGGCACAGAGGTTCTAACTGATACAATTATTGCACATGTGTTAAAACCTGTATATGTGGAGTTAAGGTTAATATTGATTTATGATAACAGGAATATGATAAATCTCCTCAAAGCAATATTAGAAATCCTTTGATTTTTACTAAATTTATTAATTAAAGACTTTGATAATGATCTGCACCATAATAAATATATACAAATTACCAAGTACATTTACTTGACTAACTGACACTCCACGAAATGATAACAAACATGAAGGGCAAGGAAAATGTACCTGTATTTTTCTACAATGTCCTTTGCTTCATCCAGCTGTTTGTTACTGGCAAGGATATTAAAAGGATTTGTCGTGATAAAGAAGTGTTTAGCCCTGCCACTGAATGTGCTCTGGTCATATCTGGGCTCATCAAGGTTGATGCGAGGTCGGGACGCAGTTGTCATCTCAACCTGGAACATTATTATGTTTTATTAGTATCATGATTTATAAGTACATGTTTCATCCAAAAAGAGTTGCCAGTGCTGTTTTTTTTTATCATCGAGCAGAATGATGTTGTACTAAAATAGATATTGACATCTTATCATTTCTGTTAACTTTTTACTCTTTTTTTTTGAAGTAGAAATATTTATGATGAATGTATTTTTCATTTCAAGATAGTTTCGAATACATGTACAATGTAGGAGGCTTTGTTAAAGTTTGTTAACAACAATAATCAAAGAATTTCAGCGTAATAAATGCAGGGGTTCCACTAGCTGCTGAATCCCAAGGGTCATTTTTGTCCATTTTTAACTGATTCTCTCAATTATACGCCAAAAATACCCCTAATTTAAGGAAAAAATGACCCTTCAGCTAAAATCCTAGGGGTCAAAATAAGGCTTTTTTGGAAATTTCAAGGGTCATCTCCCCGGTCAAATGGAATCCCTGAAATGAGCTTGATTAGATTCTAATACTCAAAATGTAAGGCAATAGAAAATTACTTTAATTCCTAGATTCTCATCCAAATTTTGGGAAAAAAATGGGCGGGTGGGTGGGTTTATTTATCATCCTCACAGTTTCTAACGATGCTTGTGTAGTGCAGAGATAAAGAAGCATCTAGACGACTATGAATTGCCAATTCCCACTCAAATGTTTATACTGCGTTTTCGTAAGCTACTGATTCGTACTCGTAAAATAAATATTGATGTACACATATTTTAAAAATAAAATTCGTTTGGGCGGAGTTATATTTGAGGGGTGGGTGGAGATGAAAATCTAGGAATTAATTTTCTTTTGCCTAAACAACAACAAAACAGATGTATTTACACCACAAGTTGTTAAAATTGCTTCTCTAAAATTTATGTATACTTATTTTGTAGATATCCATATTTTTAAGAACATTCTTTGTTACATAAAATCAAAAAGTAAACAATTGCCTGGCAAATTGACTTTAGTGTTAAATAGACTAGAATGACCAAATATTTCTTCAGTGCAAAAAATCTACTGTAAAAATCCTTTTAAACATGCCATGGGCATTACAATTTATGAAAGGGGGGGGGGGGGGCGCTTAGCTTATAATTTATAATTCAGGGCTCTCACTAGAGGGAGAATTGGGAGAAGTAGTCTCCCAAAAGTGACCAGACTTCTCCCTTCTTTGAGCTATGAGAGAAGTCATTTTGTATAGACTATATATGGAAAAAATTCTGTTGACTGCAAACTTCTCCATAATTCAGTAAAATTATGACAAAACTTCTCCCTGATTTGCAAGTCTAGCGAGAGCCCTGTAAATATTATTTTATTCTTATTTTTATTCTGAAGGATATTGGATAATAAACAAGGACTAACTGATTTGTTTCCCTAAAAATTACATGGGGCGTTAATAAGGGGGGGGGGGGCGTTTCAAGAAGCTTTACGGTATTAATTAATTTAACCCCATCAGGCTTTATTATCTGGACTGACCTTAAGTTTGATGGCAATGAACAATGACATCAATTATATATGCAGCTCACCTTTGCTGCCAAATATAATAATAAATCCACAAAATTATAAAACCAGTCTGTTCTGGTTAGTTAGGCAGGGGTGCCACCACAGCAGGCCAGTGCAAAATTAAACAGCCAACATTGTTTTGACAAGATGACATGATTTGAAACATAAACAGATGTGAAGAAGCATTCAAATTACCTGTTATAGTATCACTTTTAAGAGATCAATGGGTTTCTTAGAGATCAAAACAGAACAAATATGCTTCCAGTACTTTGGCAAAAAAAAACTTGTGTGACCTTGACCGGTGTCAAGAAGGTGTGTTTGTAATAAGTAATTCTATTGGTTTATGAGTTTTAAAGCTACTTAAAATTATATTTGGGGTATTGAAACGAATCACGGATATTTTTGTTTTTATAACAAATCATTCGTGCTCAGTAAATCATAAGCGAATTATGTTCAGTTGTATTACTTAATGCTATGTTTTGTGTAAGAAAATATATGACTTTTTAACCAGACTATTTTTGCTGCTACTTTTGATTGTAATTTATTATAAGTACAATACAACTGGGGTCGAAATGTCTTTCTAATATTACAACTAAGTAAGTACAATTACAACCAAGATGGAGTCAACAACAAATGGAAATGATAGACAACAACAAATTCATCGTCGTGTACAGCAAAGAATTGCTGGGGAATATCTTGACCAAATCGATCCTGGTTTGTTTATAAATTGTTTTTCACAAACGTTCATAATTATTTAAGGCTCGCTAGAGCAACTGGTCATTAAGAGTTTTTGTTTGATCGTCTGCCAGGAAGCAATATGTAAATAATGAGATAAAACTTAACAGTGAATGACTCGCAGATCTACTCTACTGTTTAACACATAAAGACTTTTCCATACATTTATTGTTCAGAGCAAAGTTATTTTTCCTTTTTCTGATAGTGTCACCAGTGTGTGTTCCTACTGTGGGAATGTTTGCCTGAAACCATGTTGTATAATTTATACTATTGTCATCATCCATTATTCATTAACCCTTTCCTCAGTAGACAATCTGATTAAAATCATATCCTGAAAACCATTACGCTATTAGGATCTGACGACGAGTAACTTAAAGTCACATTAAAATGTGTTTTTATCACTAACCCTTTGAACCAATCAGATTGTCACCTGCAAAATTGCAAAAGTGAAAGTAAACATAGTATTTTAAACCATGGAAAGTGTTGACAGCCTGTGTAAGACATATTTTATTGAAAATATATGTGTTATAGAGTATTGCATGCATTTCTAATGACATCTTTGGATAATTTTGCGAGTGCTATAAATCATGCTTCTGTGTTGACAATTTCTAAAAATAGTAATCGGGGAAAACTGCTATCGCTTATGCATGGTGTCTGCGTGCCGTCATCAGATCTATCATTTTGTTAGATCTGACTTTAGTGAGATTGCTCCATAGACGCACCTTTATTGCATAGGCAAACAGTGTAGATCCAGATCAGCCGGCACATAAGTGCCATCTGATCAGGTGTTGCACTGTTCGCTATTTGATTTTTAGGTTATTTTTTACCAGAAAGAGACCAGTGCAGCACAGATGTGCTGACTGATCAGGATCTATGCTGGTCGCACATGTGTATATATGGAGGAAAGGGTTAATAACATGTGTCACACTACAAATATACAATCTGGGAAGAAGATGTATAAGCACACCAGATAGCTCAGTCAGAAAGGACATTTGTTAATGAGTTCCATAGCGATAGAAGATTTATTTCTGATTTCAGATAGGACATTTCTTAATGAGTTCCATAGTGATAGAAGATTTATATCTGATTTCAGATAGGACATTTGTTAATGAGTTCCATAGCGATAGAAGATTTATTTCTGATTTCAGATGGGACATTTGTTAATGAGTTCCACAGTGACAGACTAAGTATACCTGTAGCAGTTTCTTTAAGATCAGATTTATTTCTGATTTCAGATAGGACATTTGTTAATAATTTCCACAGTGACAGACTAAGTCAGTTCAGAGAGATAGACAGTGATACAAAGAAGAAGTTCGAAGCTCAAAATAACAGGTTTAGGAAGATAGAATCAGCATACAGTATTCAGGTAGGCATCTGTTAACCCTTCATCTTAACCCTTTGCTTAAATTTCTAAGCTGTTACTGCATAGGCATGTCCATGCCTTCTGATCAGGATCTGCACTGGTCATTTTTTGGTCAGAAATAACCTAAGAAACTAAAAAGCGAAGAGTGTAGATCCAGATCAGCCAGCACATTCATGCCAGCACATCTGATCAGGATCAACACTGTTCACCGATGCCATATAGAAGGAAAGGGTTAAACCTTTACTCCCTATATATACACTTTTGGAAAAATAGTGTATGTCCAGATTGTCTGGCACATCCATGCCATCTGATCTGGATCTGCACTTGTTGCTTTTTGGTCAGAATAACCAAATAATTCCAAAAGCAAACAGTGCAGATCCTGATCAGATGGCACAGATGTGCTGGCTGATCTGGATCAACACTGTTTGCACACTTCATAAAGGCATATTTGAAGGAAAATGTTAAACTATTCTTTTACTATAGATATAAATTTGTATTAACATTAATAACTAACAAAACTTGTAATATGGTGTAAAAGTACTGGTTTGTTTGCACATATATGTTTGCTTTTGGCAAGTTTGGCCCTCGGGAATCATTTTGGATCTTCATATGGTGGTGTTATAGTCCCAATACAGTAAGTTCCCATAATCTGAATTTTCTCATCAGATTCAGAACCCTTCATACATCAAAGATATTTAGATTCCCATCATTCATTTTTGTAGTGTTCTTACTGTTTTCAATATGTTTATATTTCTTTTAACCCTGTCCTCCATATATACACATTTTTACGCATGTGCGACCAGTGTAGATCCAGATCAGCTGGCACATCCTTGTCATCTGATCAGGATCTGCACTAGTCGCTTTGGTCAGAAATAACCTAATTAATCAAATGACAAACAGGTCAGATCCTGATATGACGGCACGGATTTGCCAGCTGATCTGGATCTACACTGTTCGCCCATGCCATAAATTGGGGAAGGGTTAATTGTAAATTCACTCAGTATATTAGTGTAAAGTGGATTATAATTGTTGAATTTCAGAACATCTGTTGGTTAATAGCCGCCTTTGGTGTGTTCTACTACACTGACTTCTACAGAGCCATACTGTATGATTCTAGAATAAACAGGTATGCAGGCTTCAAATAAATTTGTTACATACTGGTAGTTTCATAAAAAGAGTTAATGAAATTTTTAATTTACAGTTAACTGGCTGCAATCTACATAAATGGTAAATGGCAAAGGAATTGTTTCAATGAAATTAATTTATCATCATTAATTTCTGTATTTTGATAGTTCAGAATTACAACAAGGTATGTTTCATTAGCTGAATAAGACTTCATCAAGGAGAATGAAGTAAATGTGTAAATTTAAAGATACCAAAAACAATTCACACAAAAACAACTATTACTTACTGTTTTGAAATAGACTATAGCAAAGCGTTGTGCTACTAGCATAGCCACATATGAAAAAAATAGTTTTTGGTGTTCGCAAGTGGAATAAAATCAATGTTTTGCTGAAAACAAAAACAATTATATTTTCCTGTCAGACAAATCTGAAAATTTTGAAAAAGGGTAAGTTTTTTAAAAAGTAGTTTAGCAAAAACAGTGAAAATAAATATGGTATTCCACAGTTTTAAAACAGTGAAAGCTCCAATTTTATTTTTACTGAGAAGACTTTGTAATTCACTGGAACACATAAAATAAAAGAATGCACAATGAACCAGAATGAATATTTCAGAAAACTAGTCTAATTTTCTTCAACAATAGTGTGACTTTGATGGTTTTTTTTCAGATTATGGTTTAACATAGGTGCATTACTGATAGGTGTGAACATTTCTATAGCATTATTCCTGATCATATACCTGTCATTCATTAAGAAGATAAGTTCTGATGAGTGGGAGAGACGGTACCCGGCAGCAATACCTACAGCAACAGCAGCATTTATTGTTGGCGGAATATTGTGAGTATAATACATTTGAGCCTGGATATTGCAAAAATGGTATAACTTCATATTTCAGTGATTCTAAAAGGGATTTCAATAGATGCAGATTCTTGTATTTTGATGCAAGCAAATTAGATTTTTTCCACATTTGACCACACCTGATTCTCAGCTTGGGTCATTTTGATGCAGGAGAATTTAGGAAACATGGTCAAATTTTGCAAGAATAAAGATAAATATTGTGTCTATTGCATTTTAATTATGAATTTAATACTCATTTTACAACTGAACATATATTCAAATGAAGTTATTTTAAAGCACTTTTATAAGTAGTTAAGCTCAATGAACACAAGATATGACTTGCAACTATTTGATTATGACCCCATAAAAATCTCAACAGGGGTCAAACCAACCCTGGTTTTCAAAAGCTATTGAAATCCCTGTTCTTATACTGTTTGTGCACTAATATAACAAAATCTGCATAAAATACAATTCATACTCTTCAATTTAGTAAAATGTTTTAAATGAATGTCTTTCTTAAAGTTATCAAAATAATTATAATAAGCAAAATGGGACAAAATTATGATAGAAAGATTATACAAATGAATATGGAATATTATACCAGTATGCATTCTGTAGGTTCGAGTTGTGTATGTAAACAATATCATATGACGTCACACAAAACACAGGAAGCTGCAAAATAAAGAATTGGAAAACGGACATTGTCCAATACAGAATTACTAATCTGACGAGTTGTACCAATTTTGTGGATTAACATGGCACTATGCTAAAATCATTAATGGGTATACAATGTATAATAAAGGGATTTATATTCGTGTAACAATTGGATTATGTGGCATGAGATTGTCCATATACAGTAAAACTCCTTGTAATTTACATCCCAAAATTAGGACTGTCTTGATGAGACCACTATTTCAATGTCTCAAAACCCTTTTCTTCATATAATAGCATTTTTAACCATGAGCGACCAGTGTAGATCCAGATCAGCTGGCACATCCGTGCCATATGATCAGGAACTGCACTGGTTGCATTTTGTTCAGAAATAACCTAACTAATCATAAAGCAAACAGTGCAGATGCTGATCAGATGGCACAGACATGCCGGCTGACCTGGATCTACACTGGTCGCCCACTCAATAAAGGTGTGTCTATGGAGGAAAAGGTTAAGTTGTGCACCATTTTCTACTCTGGAATTAAGACCACTCCATTATTAAAACTACTTGTGATCTAGGGCTTACACATGCCTTATAGTGCTGTCAAATATTTTGACAAGGTTAACACATTAAGCTATGTAACATTAAATATGTATGCTATTTATACTTAGAGACAATTTATGGACCACATGAGAATCCTATATATATACATATATATGCAAGATCAGTAATTCTTTTAACCCTAGACTCTTTAGATACATCTTATCATGTGGTGAACAATGTAGATCCAGATCAGCTGTCACATCTGTGTCGTCTGATCAAGATAAGATCAATATTCACTTTTAGATTCATTAGGTTAATTTTGACCGGAAGCAAACAATGAAGATGCAGATCAGATGGCACAGATGTGCCAGCTGATCTGTATCAACACTGTTCACCCATGCAATGCAATTCATATGTAGAATCAATGGAGTAAAGGGTGAAAATAACCAACAGTTTTGGAAATTTTTCAATGTTATGGTGTTTGCGTCAACATTTTCTATTTTCTGTTTCAGTTTAACAGTTGGTCTATGGCCAGTCTGGGGACCTTTTGCCCCTCTCATACTGTTTGTGTTTTTCATGGGTTTTGTGGTAACAATAGCCATGCTACCAAATTTCTGATCTCAGCTCAGTGTACAGGCTTCCATTCACAGATATGCTCATTGTTACACATTGGACCAGCAACAGACAAAATGGAGCTTCTAGAATTGCACGATGTTACATATTGGACCAAAAATTTACCAAATGGAGCTTCTATAATTGCATATTGTTACACATTGGACCAACAACAGACAAAATGAAGCTTCTATAATTGCACATTGTTCACATTGGACCAACAATTTACAAAATGGTGCTTTTATTTGCACATGTTTACACATTGGAACAGCAGCAAACTAAACAGAGCTTCTAGAATTGCACATTGGTAAACATTGCAACAGCAGCAAACAAAATGGAGCTTATAGAATTGCACATCTTTTGACATTGGACTAGCAATCATCAAAACCTAGCTTCTAGAATTGCACATTGTAACATATATTTATTGGACCAAAATTTTACAAAATGGTGCTTTTAGATTTGCGAATCTTTTCACATTGGAACAGCAACAAAGGAAAAATAGAGCTTCTAAATTTGTCTGTGGGGAATACACATTGTAAGGGGCGACAATCACACATGTTTTTTAGTTAACAACCCTGGACAAAAATAGGGGGAAAAGAAAAAAACCACTAAATTGGTAAAAGATAAAAAATAAAATTGATTTGGAATTTTGACCCTAGAATAACTGTGCTAGAACAAATTTTACTAGCATTTGAAAATGGTTTAGATCCAGGTCAGTCTTAATTACTTTGCAGTAAAATCAGTGTCTACATTTCAGATTCAGTCATTGATATATAAATTCCACTTAACTGGATGGAAGATAACTGTGCCCAAGGTTATAAAGCTGAGCATGGAAACCAGTCTCAAATCTCAAGCATCTGATTGTCTGAAATGGCGACTGCTCACCATTTCAGCCAATCAGATGCTTGAGATTTGAGACTGGTTTCCAATCTCAGTTTTATAACCTTCAGCCCTGGATTAAAGTATCCAGGATTAAGAAGGGTATACTTAAATCTTCAGTATTAAGGAAAAATGCAGGAGAATTTTTACCAAAAAATGTGTTGGCTTAGTATTTAAAATATCATTTGACAGCTGGAGAGCTAGAGGAGCCAAAAGAGCAAATTTGACAATCATAACCCTCGTACATATACTAATCAAAATTTGGTAATGGCCACTTTTGTTGTAAGTAATGATTATTGTTAAGTTAACATTTTGTACTGTTCATGTTACATTAAGTTTTGTTTGTACTTTTATTTGATAAAACCAATGAATTAATCATCTGAGTTGAATTATTGAACTGAAACATGAGTGTAAAAATTATCTAAGCGGTAAAACTTAGACTACAAAAGTGGCCCAATATCAAATAATGAATATTTTATAATATTATATTTAAAAAAAAAACAACATTTATATGATGGTTAGTGATAGAAAGAAAAAGGGGTAGGTTCATAAAGCCATTATATTGGCTCAACCTTTTACTCCATATATACACAATTTTACGCATGTGCGAACAGTGTAGATCCAGATCAGCCGGCACATCCTTATCGTCTGATCAGGTTCTGCACTGGTTGCATTTTGGTTAGAAATAACCTAACAAATCAAAAAGCAAACAGTGCAGATCGTGATCAGACAGCACAGATTTGCCAGCTGATCTGGATCTACACTGTTTGCCCATGCCATAAAGGTGTGTCTGTAGAGGAAAGGGTTAAATAACTTAATAGTTTATGCCTCAGAATTATAAATGGTTACACTTGAGATATTTGATTTTTATATTAACCAAATGTGCCAGCTGATTTAGATCTACACTGGTCGCACAGGAGACAAAAAACCTGCATTTAACCCTTTACTGATATATACAGGTTTTCTCACACGGTCGACCAGTGTAGAACCAGATCAGTCAGCATGTCTGTGTGCTTTCTGATCTCGACCTAAACTATTCTCAACTTGGTCAGAAGTAACCTTGTGAATTTAAAAGCAAACAATGAAGATCCCCGTCAGGCAGCATGTGATAAAAGTTACGCAAGGCCGTGCCGTCTGATCAGGTTCTAAACTGTTCGCTTTTTGATTTGTTAGGTTATTTCTGACCAAAATGCAACCAGTGGAGATCCTGATCAGATGGCACGGATATGCCAGCTAATCTGGATCTACACTGTTCGCACATGCGTAAAAAGGCATATACATGAAGAAAAGGGTTAACTGGAAAGCAAGCAGTGAAGACCTTGATCAACCTGTGCTGATGTTTAGGCTTGTCTGGGTCCACACTGGACACACTTGTGAAAAAGATTATTTACCCTTTTACACGAAAGGATATATTTAAAATGGAACCCCTGTTTTGACCAAGAAGCAACCAGTGTAGATCCAGATTACTAGTAGATGGCCAGGATGAGCTGGCTGATTCAGATATACACAGCTCATGCCATAGAATTAGTCAATAGAAAATTAATTCGTAGATTCTCATCCCTGTCCGCTTCTTGAAAACCACTCCACCTGAATGTTTTTTATTTTGAAAAAAAAAATGCGTGTACATCAAAAATTTACATTATGAGTACGAATCGGTGGAGAACGAAAATGCAGTATGAAACATTCAAGTGGGAATCGGCAATTCATAGTGGGCTAGACACTTATTTATCTTTGCACTACATAAGCGTCATTAGAAACTGTGAGAATGATAAGTAAAAAATAAAACCCAACCGCCTGCCCCATTTTTTTCCAAAATTTGGATGAGAATCTAGGAATAAATTTTCTATTGCCTAAATGATAAAACCTGTATATATTGGGTAAAAATTAAATTTATACCATATTATGTAGCCTGTCCAGACAACATTTATTCAAGTAATTTTCCGCTTATTGCTGCCTGTAATATTCATTGACATTTGTTATAATTTGCTTTTCTATGGTTTCTGAACACTGAAGTTAAGGAAAGATTTCCTGTCAAGGTCTTGTATCACTGCAACCCACAAAGTGAGGCAATATGACTATCTGACCAACAAGTTTACCTCACATGTCTTTTATGAAACCATAAAATTGTTTTATTATACTGTAAAAACTCTCCAGACAAAGAAAAAAAAATCACAACAATTTTCCATAATTTTTTTATTATAAAATAGGTGACAAAGGAACTTTGAAACCTTCAAACACGACAAATATCAAAATATTGCAGCATGGTTTGATTGAGCCTGTTCTTGAGCAGTAAAGGTTGTGCATATCGTAGGCTTAATATCAAAACTTGTACGAGGTTTTGAACTAATAAAATATCAACCAATCAGAATAAGTTTTTTTCAACACATGCCATTTTGAACCCTGCACATAGGCATAGAGGTGCAAGATTTTGACAAATTTTGCGCTAGTTCTTCTGTATTTTTGCGTTGTCAACAGTCAGATTTGGTCAACACGAGGTTTTGATATTAGGCCGACGATATTATTATACAGTCCTCCTAGGGTTGAGTGCAACTCGATATTTACACAAATATAAATATCATGCTTTGAAGGGCTAAATAATTGATAACAGAACTGATTGGAGAGTCTTTGGAGAGCCTTTTTGTATGTCTGCAATTCACTTCTGTTACATTAAAACCCTATCCTCCATAAATACGCATTTTTACACATGTGCGACCAGTGTAGTCCAGATCAACCGGCACATCTGTCGCATTTTGGTCGCACATCTGTCGCATTTTGGTCAGAGATAACCTAACAAATCAAAAAGAGAACAGTTGTGCCATCTGATCAGGATCTAAACTGTTTGCCCTTGCAATAAAGGTGTATCTATGGAGGAAAGGATTGAAGCGGCATTACTTCAATTTAACCTATTCTTGTATGAAATATGACATGTATTTGGAACTATAGGCACAAATTTGCAGCATTAGTTCGGGCTTATAAAATTTTAATTTACTAAAATAAATTTGGTCCGCGCGACTAAAAGCGAAAGTAGGATTTCGGAAACGTCTTAGAAATCTAGATCGCGCATGAAGTGATCTCTTCGTCAAAAATCGGTGCTAAATATACCTCCATTATATTTAACTTCTTAAAAGTTTGTTAACGATAATTTAACAATATCATTGAAAATCCCGTCTTTAAGAAAGAATTCAATCGGACCTTTTGTGTTTTGTTAGATAATTTATATATTGGAGTCTATATGAACAAATATGATTTTTCAATAGTATATTCTTACTTAAGTTTAGGGCTGGGGCTTTAATTGTATAAAATCTGCCACTGATATGCTGGCTGATCTGGATCTTAACAGGTTGCCCATGTTATAAGAACAAAACAAAGGTGCAAATTAATGCTACACTGTTTGCTTTTTGTGTTGCCTGCTATAGCAATTTAGGTGACACGTGTTCTGTGGTGTAGTATTGAAATCAACTTGAATAAAAACATTTTATTATATATGATTAAACATAGGCCCACATTTCAACGTTTTGCCAGCAGGCGACACGTGTTTCGCGGAACACAACATTCTAGTTGATTCATTAGTTTATTTCAGAACAAGAAGCAACCTGTGTCCGATCAGACATTTTTAAGGATTTTTTTTATTGTATGGCCTGGCTTAAATTTATACTATTCATAACGTGTCATTAATTGATCATTATTGGATTGCATTATTTCCATGAAACTTGTTAGCTTCTGATATATTTATGTTTCAACATGCTAAACCATGGTAGGCAATAAGCTACTCATAATATTTGTGTATCGACATTCTAAACAATGCAAGGCATTTTTTGCGACATTATTGTTTTCAAACAGTGAAATATCATTTTTATTTTCACTGCTTTTTTTACATTGGTACCCAAACGCACATAACATTCCGAATGAGAACGTTTAGAAAACAGACTCAAATTTGGGTAAATGACATCATGACGTCACGTCATAAACAAACATTTTTGGCACCATTTCATGAATTTTTCTGTCAAATTCACACAAATTGTGCACTTAAAGCATAATATAAAAAGAAAATTTGTTTTTACGAGTGAAAGATAGAAATATATTTCACTTGTGAACTCCAGAATATGTATTTTCACTTGTGGCTTTGCCACTCATGAAAATATGAATTCCAGAGCTCACTCTGTGAAATATATTTCTATCGTACACTGGTAAAAACAAATATCCTCTATATATATCCCATGTGCCACCAGTGTAGATCCAGATCAGCTTGCACATTTGTGCCATCTAATTAGAATCTACACAAGTACATGTATTACCTTTTTGATGCGTTAGGTTATTTCAGTCCAAGAAGCAATCAGTATTGATCCAGATCATAATCCATTGATATGGAGGCTGATTTTGATCTACACTAGTTGCCCGTATCATCAAAAGCTAAGCCATGGAGTCAGGGGTTTCATTTTGTAGTTTTCAAGCTAATAAAAACGATTTGTGGGATTCTTTTCTTTTTATTAAATGTTATACTCAGCAAAGAAGAAACCCGACACTTCATTACTTTGAATAACTATGAGATACATACACAAAATCTAAATTTTTGCACCATCCCATAAAAAAAACTAATGGTAAAACACTTCTTTCATGCACCAGAAATTTCAAAATCAACAGATTTTTTCAAACATTTCCAACCATAATTCCCATATTAATCTGATTCTGGAAAAATAGGCAAAAAATGCAGTGTCGGAGTTTCTATTTTGTTGAGCATATAATTTTGTTGAAGTATGTTTTGTAGTTATACAGGATATTTTGTTCTAAGGCCATGTTGAACTACTGTTTATTATGTTAATCTTGATTTTGATGTTAAGTTTACTTTTTTTTGCTAATAAAGTATTACAGTTTTTAAGCATACTTGTTTGTTGTTCAGTAAATTAAATGTCATGTATTTGGTTAACCCTTTCCTGTACAGCTACACCTTTATTGCCGTCTGATCAGGATCTAAACTGTTCGCTTTTTGATTCATTAGGTTATTTCTGACCAAAATGCGACGAGTGCAGATCCTGATCAGATGGCACGGATGTGCCGGCTGATCTGGATCTACACTGGTCCCACATGCGTAAAAATGCGTATATATCCAGGAATGGGTTAAAAAAAGTAAGGGAGATACTTCAAGCAGCGTTACTGTATAATATTTTATTTCGCACCCATTTGATACTTGCACTACATTAACCCTTTACGCCATATACATGGGAGACCAGTAAAGATCCAGATCAGTGCCAAAGGTTATAAAACTGAGCATGGAAACCAGTCTCAAATCTCAAGCATCTGATTGGCTGAAATGGCGACTGGTCGCCATTTCAGCCAATCAGATGCTTGAGATTTGAGACTGGTTTCCAATCTCAGCTTTATAACCTTGGCACCAGCTGGCACACATTTTATGCCATCTGAGCTGGATATAAACTGTCTGCTTCTTGGTTGAAATTACCTTTGAAAGGGATGTGCAGACAGATCTGGATCTATAACTGTTTGCCCATGCAATAAAAGTTATATCATTGGAGTAGAGTTAAGATGGTGTACTCAAATCCCATTGAAATGTACAGTAACAACATAAATGTGAAAAATAATACAACTGGGAGAATTTATGCCAGTTGAAAAATTATCCCATCAAAATTAATTTATTTTACAGTATGTCCACTGTGGGTTTTGACTTTTTATATGCATGTTTATCACCACCAGGCATTCTGATTATTGCAAAACTGGTTGTAGTTCTTGCGTGCAGAGAAATTAACTCTGCCATGGGGCTAATCTGCTAGCATGATCAAGATATTTAACAATACTGTACTCCAGCAAAATAAGTGTGAAGTCATGATTCAATTGGTTGGTGTCCAGTTGGTTGGTGGCAAAAGATTTTACTGCGAACTACTTTCACTGTTTCAGAGGGTTTGTAAGGAAATTGGCACATATTATCAGTATATAGTGCAGATGTGCAAAACATTTATTTTCTCATGGCTCAGCATCATTTGTTATGAGCGTGCAGGGTTTCTAAAAATCTTTTGGAGCAAACTGCTATGGTACAACAGTTTTCAAGATGGTGACTTGAGACTTTGAAGATAAAATTGATTATTTGTAACCCTTTTTTATGTGGGTCAGTCCCTTTTTTAGGATGGCAGAGGTTAGGCATCATGTAGATTATTGTTAAGGTAATGGTGCGGCTTAAGTCAATAATTTGTCATAGGTGGCGAGGAGGGGGAGTGGGTTATTACAAATCTTTTGTTTTTGAGATGTGAACTCTGGGGGCAGTGGTCTTTACAATCTTGCAGTGCAAACTACTTTCAATGTTTTTAAACATTGATTTTGAACTTTGAAGAGAAGATTGGTATCAGGTGAAAATATTGTAAATTATGTCATTGTGGGTATTTTTCCTAAAGTGGGCCAAAGTCTTCAAAGAAGTTCTGGTGCAAACTTCTCCAAGGTATTACTTGTAGATTTGACCTTTTAGATATTATTAAATTCACAACAGAAGACATAGCATTGTATGTGGTTTGTTTTAACTGTAAAGTTACACAACACCATATTTACTTCATTTTGATATATTGATCACTTGTCCTTCTGGATTATGGAGCCCTTAGGAATCATCATGTCTATTTATGATTATTCATGTTATCCGGATGCCAGATTACAACATTGACTTGAGCTGGACACGTGAGCGTTTCATTTTGTTTCTTTTTCAAAAACAGACCCCCACCCCAAAGTTAAAGTTTAACATGCATTTAGAAAAGTCATTTTAAACCATTGGGATGCTTTGTTAGCCTGCCAGAGCTCTCAGATGTTTGCAGTGGAAGTGTATAGCATTTTTCTGTAATACTACTTCCTTGTCAGATTTTTTGGTGTAACTCTGTCTACGGATTGACAATTATTTCTCACTCACCATAAAACTGGTCTGTCTATGTTTAATCATGCATGTGCTTCATCTTGCATCTCTGTACTGTGAGGCAAAGATTATTTTATAAAATATATCCATGTGAAATAATTGCGCCTTATTGGATTTCTTGGATCATTTTTGTGTCTGTGGCAGTAAAAGTTCTAACAATTTATGCCAAAGCTTAAATTGTCGTCAACATTTTTCTATCTCCTTTTGAAGAAATGGCAATACATAGAGATCGCTTTTTCCATCCGTCATGAAAACTTAATGTTGGCTATAACTTTGCCATTTCTAAATATTCTTTAGGTCAAGGTCACATTTAATGGAGTTGTGCCCCCTTTTGTACTTGGATTTTTTATTCTGACAAAGAACCCGAGGGCGGCACAAGTGTTCAACTGAACACCCATTTAGTTAAATTATTTCTTGCCTGTTACTTTAAAGGTGTCAACTTCCCATAGGCAAACTTTTTCTCAAAACTAAACGGTCAAATCTCTTACCATCTGTCACTCAGAGGGATAACACAAACCAAACACATTTGCCAAACAAAACTTTATTGAAGAAATCGAATACATAATCAAGTGTTAAAAATGCAGTGACAAAATTGGAAAAATAGGTCGACTCTGAAATTCACAAACACTGGTTTTTCAGTAATATGTGATAGGTGTTAATTAGCTTGTATGTGTTCAACAATCAAATAATTACACAGCTTCACAGTAGACTGTACTCTGACCCTGTCATAATACTGAGAATGGAGACCAGTCTAAAATCTCAAAAATCTGATTGGCTGAAATGAAATGTAACTACGAGCTTGTACATGTACAGTAATGTGTTCAGTTTTTTTTTAATTTTATGAACTCTTTACTGCATATTTATGTATTTGACGCGTGTGCAACCAGTGTAGATCTAGATCAGCCAGTACATCTGTGTCATCTGATCTAGATCTACACTGGTTGCATCTTGGCCAGAAATAACCTACAGAATCTGAAATGAAGACTTGTCTCCATTACAGCCAATCAGATACTCCAGAATTAAGACTGATCTCCAATTTTTATAATCTTGAGTCCATGGTGTGGAACTGTTATTTTCCATTAAGAACCAAAATTATTGGCTGAGGATATTAATACCATCAAAAAACCAAGTAGATAATAAACATCAGCTTTACAAAACAAGTTTAGTTAATCTCAATGAATATCATACTTTTTCTATTTAAATAACTGACAGACATTTTTTTAAGAATCATGGAACATTTCTTGTATTCCATAAATTTGCAATGAATGTTCAACCTTTTTTACAAAAAAGAACAAGATTGGGATCTCTACATCAAATTAATACCATTTTTGTGAAAGTTCTAGAGAATAGTTGTGTATTTTCTGTATGTATACAATTTTGAATAAATATTTACGTCATAGCAACATATCTTCCAATGAAAACATCAGACAATTGCTGAAAAAAGAAGTTACCGGTAATTCCTAATCTGAAAATCTACCTTAAAGTGTTTATGTGTAATTTTGAGATCATTTGTCTATTAACCTGGAGACCAAAAGAGAAAATGTCCATGTCAGGACTGAGAACTTTATGTTTCTTGCAAATATTTTCTCTATCTTTCTATTACATAAAACATGTATTTTTAATGTCATTTTTGCACTGAAATCATTTTAATGTAAAACTTCTTGTTTTTTTGTGTGTTTTTCTTTACTAAGACTGGAAATGTTTTGGCTTCTGATTTAATCTACCTCTAGGTTAAAAGTTAGCATTTTCTAAACCCACAAAATTTACAACACAATATTGACACATTTTTTAAAAAACATCAACACTGTACCAAAATGTTCTATAAAAATAATTATTTAAATAAAATGTTTTCTGTAGAAAAATATGAAAATACAAATTCCATTATTCGAGTTACACATATCTAGGGAAGCAATTCTAGGAAACAGTTGTCATAGTAACAGAAATTATCACAAAGACGGAAATACTTTTCAACAGGAAGAACCATGTCACTGTTGTAATACATTTTGAGATTACACAAAACCTGGTAATTCTTGAAATGTGACGAGTCAAAGCCGGAACAGTAATGTGTTTATAGTTTTTAGTTTTATAAATCAGCACATTGTTTCACAGACAGAGAACTGCAGTTGTTGAGCTTTCAAACCAGAACAGACGATTCTGCAAACAAAACCTAAATCAGGCTGAATTTGAATAAACAATAAAAATCAAAGTTGTTTCTTGATCTCAAATGAAATGTGTTAAGAATACAGATTACAGAAATCTTGCTAAATGATTTGATTTTTTCCTCATTATAATTGAAACTGAATATCTATAGTTAGTTTCCATACTGAAAAGGCTTAATCATTTTCTTAATGGATAAGGTTTAAATCACAAGTCAGACCAGAGTAGATCCAAAGCCCCTGGCACATGTTTTGAATGATCTGGACCTACACCATTGCTTCTTGGTCAAAATTATCATAACAAATATAAGAACAGTTCAGATTTCTTAAATTTGCACAGATCCGATCCTGATCTAAATATACACCGTTCTTTCTTGTGATTAACAGCCATATACCAGCAAAGAGTAATGTGCATATCAACGATTAACATCATCAAAAATTTTGTTCAGTTAAGCTCTGTCAAACATTTTTAGTAAATTTCTACTGATTCATTCTACTTATTTTTAACCCTTTACTCCATGTATAAGTGTTTTAGATCTGATCAAGATCTACATTAGTTGCTTCTTGGCCAGATGTGCACAAATGTGCCTGCTGATCTGGATCTACACTCGATGGGATGAAAGTCATATACATGGGGTAAATGGTTAAAAATAAACAGTTTTACTTTTTTTCATGATTCTGAAAACATTAGTTTTTATAAACCATTTCACCCTTTACTTCATTCATATGCCTTTATTGCATTGGTGAACAGTGTAGATCAAGATAAGCTGGTACATCTGTGCATCGCATCAAGATCTACTCTTCGCTTTTTTGATTCAGAAAATTATTTCTGACCAAGACATGACCTGCGTAGATCTAGATCAAGGCAATGGCAATCAATGGCATGGATATCTCTGTCATAGATTCTCTGGGTCTACACTGGTCACAAATGCGATGAAACCTATTTAGCTAAGGGTTAAAAGTATAAACTGTGCAAATTTCATCACTCATACAAATATATCCTGAATTTTGTGTCAAATTTCCAAACAGTATTAGACTGAATCACAATGTGTTTTTAATTTAACCCTTTCCTCCACATAAACGGATTTTTTCGCATGTGCGACCAGTGTAGATCCAGATCAGCCGGCACATCCGTGCTGTCTGATCAAGATCTGCACTGGTCGTATTTTGGTCAGAAATAACCTAACAAATCAAAAAGCCAACAGTAAAGATCCTGATCAGATGGATGTGCCGTCTGATCTGGATCTTAACTGTTTGCCCACGCAATTTAGGTGTTTCTATGGAGGAAAGGGTTAAAATAATCACCATCAAAGTAATACAATAGAAGTACCTTGAAGGTAACCACAAACAAGTAAAATCTGTTACAAGAGCAAAATATTAGGCAACATATTATTTTTGAGGTTAAGTGTTGAAAACTGTGTTGTGTTATTATGCAATACTGCACTGAGGTAGAATAAAAATCATTTAAATGTGCAACGACTTGAGATATCTTCACTTCAAAGTTCTTTAGGATATCTTTCTTTCAGAAATTGTTTGATTCTTTACTCCATGTATCTGCCTTTTATCACAAGGGTGACCACTGAAGATAAGATTGGAACATCTTTACCATCTGATCTGGATCTATAATGTTTGCTTCTTAGTCAGAAATAACTTAAAGGAATCTAAAAGCACACAGTACACATCCAGATCACACAGAAAGGATGTGCCAGCTAATGTGGATCAAAACTGTTCGCCAAGAAAAGGCATATGCATGAAATAAAGGATTATTCGAATTTTAAAAGTTCAATTCCTTTTTTAAACAGAATCCTTTTGATTTTTTCAAGCCAATTCCTTTTTTTCTTTTTTGTTGTTTATTTTTACTTTTTGCATGACATTCAGAATATTTATTTTAAATAAACATTTACTAAATTTAAATTCAATCAGAGAACATTATAAAGACAAGTTAGTTAAACATGTTATTATCACAAAAATTCTGAAACGGTGCATGGAAAATTGTTGTGTGCTAAAAATGTAACTGTTTGTGTTAATAAATACAGTACCGTTTAAAATAAACTAATAACAGTGAGGTTATAATAGGTAACAGTTGTTAGATAACAGAACTGAATATATAAAATAGCACAACATGTGAACAACATTAATATTACTGTTACAACCAACATTGGATAAAAGTATCGCACAACACCAATCTGACTAGTAAAGTACCAAAATAGCTTTGAAAAAATCTAAAACATCAACTTTTTTTTATCAAACGTGAGCTAGAAAAGCTACCGCTATTAAACTGTATATAAAAATGAACACAGTTATTTAAAGCTATTGGTTTCCCTCATTTGCAAATACACCACCAAAGCATTACATATGTGTCACTAAAACTAGTCCAAAGGTTATAAAACTGAGAATAGAACCCAGTCTCAAATCTCAAGCATCTGATTGGCTGAAATGGCGACTGGTCGCCATTTCAGCCAATCAGATGCTTGTGATTTGAGACTGGTTTCAAATCTCAGTTTTATTATCTTCAGCCCTGCACTCACAAGCTATACTGCACTACTGTATCACTAACTGGCATTCTTGTAACTATCTAGACTTAAAAAAAATCATTTATTCTATATGGAACCTTTACACACAACGGTAAAAAAGGTGCATTGTTGATATTGGATAGCATATTCAATGGAAAATATTTATGTGTCAATATAGCTTTAATTTGTGATAAGATGTGAAACAGTTTTTACAGGTTTTGCAAAAACAAAACTCTATCTTGTTGTAATATGGAAAGAATTTTGTGACCGATGTAAAAAGCATTTACAACCAGGTACTGGCATAGTTTAATGAGATTTTCAATCTTCGGTCTGCCTTCACCACAAAAATTGGACCATAACCCCTCTCACACATGCTTTTATGGAAATGACATAAATAATCTGTCATTTTAAATTTCACAACAATTGAAAAGTGCAAATGCGTAAGCAAATATGGAAGCAGATTGTGAAAACAATGACTTTATGTACAAAAATATTTTTGTTTGGAATGATTACTATATATTGAATACAAAATCAGGTTTTTACTCCCAATATGTGTAATTTTACCGATGAAAAAAAGTGAATTAAAATCTCTTCTGATTTCAGAGAATCTATTAATATTTTAACGTTCGAGCTAGTATCACAACCAAAAATAATGTTACAAATTTCAAATTACAGCTAAGAAGTCAGTTTTCGCATATAATACTACATACAGTAAATTATTATGAACAAAACATAATGAGCCGGGTTATTAGGAACATCAAGATGAACCTATCAACACTAAAATAGCACCCAAATTTAAAAGAAAAGTATCAAAACCCCTCACTGGAACTTGAAAGAAAAAAACAAACAATCAAAACAGGAAGTCTACCCTATCAAATAAAATAAATAAGACTCCTATCACACTAACTCAGACTATAACTACAAAAGATCACTCATTTTCCACAATTGTAAAAATAATGAAGTTGAAACCTATACAAAAAGGGTGTTATAAGCTACCTTAGTGTAATAAATGTATTAACCCTTTAACTCCATATTTACAACTATCATGTGGATGAACAGAATAGATCCAGATCAGCCATCTGATCCGGATCTACGCTTTTCGCCTCTTGGTCAGAAATAATTTAACCCATTCCTGGATATATACGCATTTTTACGCATGTGCGACCAGTGTAGATCCAGATCAGACGGCACGGATCAGGATCTGCACTGGTCGCATTTTGGTCAGAAATAACCTAATGAATCAAAAAGCAAACAGTTTAGATCCTGATCAGACGGCACGGATGTGCCGGCTGATCTGGATCTAAACTGTTTGCCCTAGCAATAAAGGTGTATCTGTACGGGAAAGGGTTAAGGAATCTAAAAAGCAAACAGTGTTGATTCTTAATCAGATGACAGATATGTGCCGGCTGATCTAGATTTACACAATTTGCCCATGCGATAAAAGTTGTATCCATGGGGTAAAGGGTCGATGAACTCTTTTTATTAAGGTTATAGTACTATTTCAGGCAATGTTATGTTTAATGAAAAATATTTCTTTCACATCAGAATGGCTCCAACAAAGATTTTTCATGAAGTAGCTATTTTCACAAGAGAATAATTTTGAAACATCACAACATTCCCTACAACTGTCGATACTGGACATGTGGTTTGTGTCATTTATCACACACGTCTGCCAGTCCTCCATTTACTAGAAATATTGTTATTGTGAATATACTGTACTGGTTCCAATTAGATCCCCAGTGGTCTAACAATGCTCATAGCATGGCACCTCATTAACGTCCTCAATTACTTAGTCTGGCAGACTATTAATTTACTGTGTGTAATAAAAATGTATCATTAAGCCAATGTCTGGTACAGAATCTAAACAAAAAGACCGAATTGAATTTCAATGGAAATTTTTAATTATCAGAAGGTCATGAATATAAAGCACTTATTTTTTCTATAGTATTAACAGATTAAAAAGCACTGTAAATTGGTAATTCAGTATTTGCTATATTTTGTGTATAATTAAATGAAGTCATATCTGTTACATAATTTAAGTTCACAAAAATGGAAATTACACATTCGGGCGGACATGATGTTGCACAATTGTATTATTATATTAAGATTAATAATCACACAGTGTAATTTCGCTAGGATTTAGTTTCATGCAACTGTCCTTATGTGAAATAAGCAAAAATAAAACCTGCGCGAAATAGGACACTCCCACAGTGATAGTCAAACACTAATTTGTCCATGAATCTTGATCTATAACAAGGAAAAGTTTTGGGATGCTAATTAAAGGAGCACTAAATGGAAACCTTATAATATAAAAACTTCTTTGTTAATAAATCGAAGATCATTTCTAATCAAAATCATACCAACTGTCTTCACCATTTTTTCTCAGAAATGTGTCCATAGTATCTGATACAGTATGGCAAGTTGTGCCAGATAGACTCGATCTAAATAACAAAGGAATACCCCATAAAAACCAGGTAAATCTGGTTCTCTGCATAATCTGTTAAAACAAAAACAGGAATATATGAAAAACAGGGCTGTGCTTATTCTTGTACCCAGCTGGGCAAATCTGGATCTACACCATTTTAAATTTTTTTTATAGAAATAGAAAGAACGAGTTAACACGAACATTTAAACAAAGAGAATAAACAATGAAATTTTCAAATAAATTACTGGTGCAATAAATACAATAACAATACAAAAAAGTGTGAATAATATTAACAACAATTTAATAAATAGTAACAACTACTACAACCACTTCTTAAAATCTTTTTTTAACAACTTCTCCTTTTAAATTCTCTTTAATCATTACATCCTTACAATAATCTTCTGGTTACTTTTCAACATTTTCTTCTCTTCATGATGTGTTAAGCTTAGAGAAACAACATATAACTCAGTTCTCTTTAAAAACTTCAAGAACAACTACTTTGAAGAATTTGCCTTCTTTATATGATGTTAAAATAAATACCAAGTTGATTATTACAGTTTAACCCTTTCCTGGATATATACGCATTTTTACGCGTGTGCGACCAGTGTAGATCCAGATCAGCCGGCACATCCGTGCCGCCTGATCAGGATCTGCACTGGTCGCATTGTGGTCAAAAATAACCTAACGAATCAAAAAGCGAACTGTTTAGATCCTGATCAGACGGCACGGATGTGCCGGCTGATCTGGATCTAAACTGTTCGCCCTAGCAATAAAGGTGTATCTGTACGGGAAAGGGTTAAAAACTGCAATGACAGTATTAAGAGTTTAACCCCTTACTCCATATGTACACATTTTAACCCATGTGCTACCACTGTAGATCCAGATCTTGATCTACACGGGTTTTTATCTTGGTCAGATATAATTAAATAATCTAATAGTGAACAGTGAGGATCCTGACCAGACAGCACAGATGTGCTGGCTGATCTGGATCTACACTATTCACCAATACAACAAAGGTGTATATATGGAGTAAAGGGTTAAAGTAAAACAACTTAATCAGGGAAAGCAATTTTCTTCCATAAAATCAAATATAACAAAAAACAAATGATATCATATATACTTCCCTTACTGACTAGAACTTTAAAAATAAGCATTCATGTTCATAAATGTTTTCTGTTTCCTTGAAAACATTCTGTATGTAATTGTATGTAATTTTCAAAAATTAAATACAGCAAGTTAAGAATGAGTATGGGGAATAAGTTAAAATTACTCCATATATTCTAGAACTAAACTATAATTTGCTATGACCTTGTGATGAATTAATTACAATGTATCAAAACATTCTGCTAAAAGCTATGTAACCTTATAAAAGTTTTACTATTTTTAATGGTGTTCATACAAGTTTGCCAAGGCTGTAAATTAACTATGGCGTGGCATAATCTAATATTAGTTCTGAAGACTCTTGCGTATTGACTTTGCCAATTTCATGACTAGATTTTACAACAAACTAAACAAGATAGAAGGACTAGGTGATTTCTCAATAATTAATGTAAATAGTGTATGTATTGTATTTGAATAATTTAATCTTCCGTAAAAATATTGTACTATATTGCACTGCATTTCTTTAACTAGAACTTGGAATAAATATTATAAGTCGTGGAGACGTTTGAGTACTGACATAAAATATTTCACAACTATAACTGTGTTGCTCATGACAAAATGAGGCTTAACGACTGTGCAAAATGTGTAGAACTTGATCATCCTGCAGAATTACAAAGATCGAAAGGATCTTAACAGTTTTCTAGATTTCTGAATGGCAAACAATATAGACCCTGATCAGACTGAATGGATGCGCAGGCTGATATGCGGTCACGTAAGCTATAAGCCCCATTTTATCATGTTTCACCACAATTATATATATACTAAAGACTGATTCAACATTCAACACATCTAACTTTACAATAAAATTTTGGTATAATCAACTTAAAAGTGACTAAAAACGCTCTTTTAAATAGTAGCACAACACAAATAAAAATAATCATACATGAACTATAAAATCATAGAATTAAAAAAGAAAATCCCACATAAAAGCAAACATACGGCAATGACTAGAGTTGACTCATATCCCATACTATTTAAAAATTCTCCCACTAATCAAAATCTATGTATCTCTTAAAAATTCTTGTTACCATCTTTAAAACATTTCTTTGATGAAAAGAAACAGACACTGCAATCAACTTGTCCCCACAATCCAGGTCCCAAAAAATAAAACTAAGATTTGAGATCAGTCTCAAATCTCAAGAATCTGATTGGCAAAATGGTGACTGGTCGCCATTTCAGCCAATCAGATGCTTGAGATTTGAGATTGATCTCCAGATTACACCTGTTTTTTTAACCCTTTACTCCAAATATACACCTTTCAATGTGTATGCCACCAGTGAAGATCCAGATCAGCTGGCACATGTCATCTGATATGGATTTACACCAGTCACTTCTAGGTCAGAAGTAGCTGAATGAATTCAAAAGCAAACAGTGTAGATCCTGATCAGACAGCATAAATGTACAAGCTGATCTGGATCTAGTTTGTCCAAGCAATAAAGGTGTATTCATGGAGTAAATGGGCTAATTTTTCCTACAGGAAGTCTCTCAACCAATCAATATTTATAAGATGTATGACAATATTGCAAGCATCCCATATATAGAATCTATGCCCTAATATTTAAACAACAGAAAATATCTATAATTAAAAAAACTGTACACACCACATACTCTGCTGTATTAACTATATTTAACTTTTATAACAGTTATTTTGTAGTTTTAAAATCTAAGCACATATCAACCAAAACAATAAATTAACAAAAATCTAAAATGTACAAGCTCTCATTCACAAGAGCCTATCAAAATATAAATACAAGAAATCTATCAAAAAGATAAATAAAACAAAATGTAACAAAAGAGTAATAAAAATGGCAAGAAAAAATGCTGAAAATATTTAAACTATACAACATGCATGTTGTATATAACAGAAGCTTTTTTGTCGTCCATGAATGTTCAAAATAAGTAGACTCACTACACCAAAAATTTATGTAAACAAGGAGTGTTCTGTTCAGTATCATCTGAACCGAAGATCATTAAACTAAGATTAGAAACCAGTCTCAAAACTCGTAGCTTTTAATTGGTCCATTTAGAGAATGGTATCAATTTTCACCAATCAGCTGCTCAAGATTTGAGACTGGTCTCATATTTCAGTTTTTAATCTTAAGCATAGTTTCTTATACAATGACACTTTTCTATATATTTAACAAGATGGAATTGGATGAAATATAGAATTAACTATTAATAAGTAATATTTTTTCCACCAGTTATAATATTAGTATATATTCAAGTTGAGTTTTTTGATGAATAGTCCCACTTACTTTCACTAACATGCACTAAGGGAACACAAATGGAATGTTTAAAAATGACAAAATAAATGACCAAATATGGATGGCTGCAACTTATCCCTAAACAATAAGCAACCATGAAACATATAATGATGTTGCTACGGTGATGTACAAAAATAAAACTTTTTTTACAACTGGACATCTACGTCCAGTGTTACTTGCAAAGCATGACAATAACTAGGACATTTTTTTTCGTTTTTTATCATTATTGCTTTCCTATACCAAAATATAAAAGTGAAAAATATCAATCACCACGACCTTATAATCAAAGCTTGATTATTTACGAAAAAAGGATTTCATACGTTTATCACTAACCGTTATATATCGGCACCATGTAATGATAAGGTCATTCACATCTCACAAAATCAAAACAAGGAATCAAAAATATCAAAATTAAAATACAAAAATATATTCAAACTTGCAATTAAAAAAATCCCACAAAAATAATACAAAAATCGACATCTCTAACAAGTAACCCCACACCAATTTTTTTTATTTCTTCTCCCTTTTTCTCTGGACCTCTCTTCTCAACATGGACTTGATTTCTTGAAACATTGAAAACAACCTTAACACCATCGGAATGGTACAGCTCTCGGCCTGTCAGCTCCCTCCTTCACTAGCGGCTTATGAAACTCGCGCCCCGGACGTGAATGAATCTGCGCCCAACAATGCTCACAGTAGTACTGTAAACACGTGACATTGGCGCAGAAAAATGGCGCAAATTTGCCTCCACACCGCGCTCCCTGGCATTCATCGCACATCTGATCATCTAGAACATATGGCTTCACCTCAACCTGAAAATATCATAAACTGATGTCACTGAATGTTTTAACCCTTTCCTCCATATATAGGCATTTTTATGCATGTGTGACCAGTGTAGATCCAGATCAGCCGGCACATCCATGCCGTCTGATCTGGATCTAAACTGTTTGCTTTTTTTGATACATTAGGTTATATCTGACTAAAATGCAATCAGTGCAGATCTTGATCAGACGGCACAGATGTGCTGGCTGGTCTGGATCTACACTGGTCGCACATGCGTAAAAAGGTGTATATATAGAGGAAAGGGTTAAAGATGTCATAAGAATTAACGATATAGACCAAGGCCGACCTAAAAAAAAACACCAATTTATAGCTGCATGACCCATTTATCAAATTTTGCTCAACTCAAGTTATTTTACATTTTACTCCATATATACGGGTTTTATGGCATGTGTGACCAGTGTAAACTCGTGTCTTCTGTGCCCAAGATTATAAAGCTGAGCATGGAAACCAGTCTCAAATCTCAAGCATCTGATTGGCTGAAATGGCGACTGGTCGCCATTTCAGCCAATCAGATGCTTGAGATTTGAGACTGGTTTCCAAACTCAGTTTTATAACCTTCAGCCCTGATCTGGATCTACACTGGTTGCTTCTTGGTCAGAAATAATCTGGATCTAAAAGCAAACAAGGTTGATCCTGATTTGGCAGCATGAATGTCCCATCTGATCTGGATCTACATTGTTCTCCCCTGGAATAAAAGCCATATCTACAGAGTAAAGAGTTAAACTCTTCAGGTGTGTTTTTTTACTATATAAATATAGGTAAAAGAAATGCCCTTACTTAAAGACCTACATACTGACTTTAAAAAAAAATCTGTGTACCACATCTGCAAACAAAACTTTTTTAGTCTGGACTGTAAATATTCTCTTTTTCATGTTTATCATTCCCCTTTTCATGTTTATCATTTGAGAAATGTTGGTGCAACAAACAATATCTGATAAATGAAATGCTCACACTGAAATCAACTTACAACTGATAAAATCTCATCCCTGCGTAATGTTTTCTGCACATTTTAATGACTTACCTGTTGAGTTTCTGCAACAGACTTTTATTCTGCAATTTGTATCAGTCGATTCATAGTTCATAGGGTATTCTACCGATGTTTTATTCATTAATGAACAGGTGTATAGCCTGACTGCATTCAAACTTAACCCCTTACATCATGGCTGTTATCCACGGAAGAACAGTGTAAATCCAGATCAGCCAGCACACCTGTGACATGTGGTCTGGATCTACACCTTACATACATGTGATAAAAACCCTTATATATGGAGTAAAGGTTGTAAGGTTGCTCAAGTAAATGCTGTCTGATCAGGATCTACTCAGTTCACTTTTTGCATCATTAGATTATTTCTGAACAAGAAGCTTAGATCCAGGTCAGACTGCAAACACTGGTAGCCTGATCTAGATCTACAACATGGCATATAAGCAGTACTTAGAAAGTAAAGAGAACAGTACTAAAATTCTTCTACTGAAATTGATTTCTTCCAAGAAAAGATCACAAAACTTAACAGAATATTATAACTCTTAGAAATGACTTGATGCAATGGACTCTGCATCAATTTATGAAAGTATACTTTTCATAGGTGAGTTATACAGAAATTTATTTACTAAGTTTATAAACTGAACAGCATTCTGTGATCCGACTAAGTGAATGTGAAGGCTGTTCCGGGCATATACTGATAACAAATGTGACATAAGCTGTCCTTAGTAGTACAAGGATTAAAATGGCTTACAAGTCTAGCATGTAATTACAGCGTTTCCTGAGACTTTTTAGATAAATTCTCCTCCTAATGTAAAATATTTAATATGTCAATATAAATTAACTTCTGTGCAAATGAAAAGTTAATCAACTGTCTTTTATTACTAATAAAGAAGTCTAGACAAAAAACAATTTTTCTTACAAGTAACTTTTTTTAAAGACAAGTGTCAGACCAATTTCGCAAAGACGGTGAAAACATCAATTTCACAAGCCGCAAAGCGTCAAAACAGGAAAAAAAATCAAATTTCTTTGACATATCATTAGCTTACCCTTTTGTCAATATCTCCATGCTGTAGCTGGACGAATCGAGCGCTTATGGCTGCTATATAACTCTGCTGATTGGAGAAGGCTACACGGCCAGCACCTTTGGGGTACTTGAGCTCCGGATCAGTGTCAATACCAGCGTAACATACACCCCCATACAGTCGATCCATTATCATGGCAAGCTCCACTGAAAAGCAAAGTCCTTATTATTATAATCTCTAGAAATTGCTAAGTAACAATCATTATGTACTGAAAATAAACTAATCTCAACTTACCTTTTATT
Source organism: Corbicula japonica (assembly GCA_038501625.1). Classification (NCBI taxonomy): domain Eukaryota; kingdom Metazoa; phylum Mollusca; class Bivalvia; order Venerida; family Cyrenidae; genus Corbicula; species Corbicula japonica. Next base: position 385,097 of record JAZAYU010000374.1, on the reverse strand, counting down.
GGAAACATCACAATAAGTAAGGCAATAGAAAAATTTTTTTTAGATTCTCATCTCCGCCCGCCCCTGTCCAAAAAAACCCGCCCCAAAAAAAATTATTGGTAAAAAAATCGAAACATATTCTGTTCCGGACAGAACAGGTTTTAATAAAAAATAAAAATTAAAAAGTGCCCATCCGCCCCTTTTTTTTCCAAAATCCGGATGAGAATCTAATAATTTTTTTTCTCTGGCCTAACTATAGTACAAGTATTTTTTATAAATCACAAATGACAACAGAAGCAATTAAATCTTAACTCCATGAATACTGCTTCGTTACCAGTTTAGATCCAGATCAGACATCTGTGCAGCATTTACAGTATCCACCCTCGTTTTCTAAAAATTTAATTCCTGGACAAAAAGTGAACAGGTAGATCCTCGTGAGATGGATGTGCAGAAGATGAAAGAAAATATGAAAAGGAAATTTCAAAAACAATTTTGAAGATCCAGTTAAGTCAATCTGAATGTTTGAATTCTGCTTGGTCAAAACTCAACCAAATGATCCCCAATTCCCTTTAACCCCTATATAGGGGTTTTATTGTGCAAACAGTGTAGATCCAGATCAGCTAGCACATCAATGCTGTCTGATCAGGATCTACACTGTTGGCTTCTTGGTCATAAATAACATGATGAATCTAAATGATAACAGTGTAAATCTCAATCAGACAGCACAGATGTACTGCCTGATCTGGATCTACACTCTTTACCATGGGATAACTGCCATATCCCATGGAGTAAAGGGTTATAATAGAAGGAATTAGTCTAAGGAAATATATGTGGGGGAACATGGATTTTCCCTGGCAATATTGACCAGGTGACCCTAGCTATTTAAGTGTGACAGCTGGTATTTTGTATGTTTTGAGCCTAGAATCCCCCCTTCTATTTTCATTAAACGCCTTCTCCTTTATAAGATAATGAGACTAGTGAATATAGAGTAGCCAACTAGCAATCATAACCAGACACAAGCCAATAATCATGCATGTTATTATACACACCAATATAATATTACACTGCGGAGGTCAAGCATAATTCATAGTGTCAATTTGTCCACCCAATGACCAGTGTCATGACCAGAATATTTGTATTATAATGAATCTGATAATTTCAAGAACATGTTCTGTTCAATTTTCATTCAATAATCTTGTGTTCAGAATAGACTGGCAGTGCCAGCATGTATGTTAGTTATCTACAAATCTATTCAAAAGAAAGGTGTCAGTTTCAATAAAGGAATAATATGGTATCAGATAGAGAAAAATTTTAGGCTGAGCTGCTTTGTGGGGGGGGGGGGGGGGGGGGGGGAGGTGGATTTGCAATTTAATCAAAATCAACTCAAACTACATAGTTGGACAAAGACTGCAATAAAGTATACAGTATTGTTTCCAATAAGTGCTCCATGTCATAATTCAGAATTAGGTGATACTTATTCAAAATAAAAAAATTACTAAAGATTTTCAGCAAATTCTGATCTTTTAAATTTATAAAATTGTGTTTGCAAGTGTAGGGTATCGGGTGCTTATCAGAAAGGGGGCAGTAAACTAAAACAATACGGTAACTATAAATCTTCAGCACTGATACACAAGATTTCAGTTTCTTGAATTACAGCACAAGCTGAGGAATTCAAGCCCAGGGATTGTTTTAAAAGTGCTTATTACTTTGCACCTACCGATCAGATAAGATATTTCAAGAGTTTTCAAGATGCTGGCATCATCCCTACAGAGCTCAAGTCATTAACATTCTTTACTTAAATATTTTGTATGTACAGCTTTCACTAAACTCTGCTGTTTCACCAGCATGCATTATACATTCCAGAAAATTGTGTTTTTTTACAATTCCATCATTATTGACATGATTTTCAAGACAAAATCTCTCTCTCTCTCCAAAGATATAGTTTTTCTCATCCAAAATATCTATAAATTTTCTACGACATAATGAATGAGGTTTTGGGCGCCTAAGATCTCCTGTTTTGTTAGTTTCTTGCAAAATAGATTTTGACAAAAAAAGTTCTTGTCTGGCAGAATCAGTAAACTTTAAATTGGCTGTAAAGGTCTTAACAATTTCATTGATACCTGCTTATCTTGCTAATTGTCTGTAAATCCCACACTTGTTTTAGCAAGTAGTATTTTACTTCTGTTTTATTAACTTTTCAATTACCTAACAAGAGAAATTTTAACCTTTACTCAATGGTTACAGTTATTTTATCAAGAAGCTGTCAATCACTATTTCACATAGGTTTTATTTTCATCTATTTCATGCTAATATGTCATCATTTTATAGAATGAGCTACCAGTGTAGATCCAGATCTCTGGGCATGTCTGTGCTATTTGATCTGGATCTAAACTGTTCACTTCTTGGTCAGAAATAACCTAATGAATTTAAAAGTGAACATTTTAGATCCTATTACATGGCATTAATGAGAAAGCTGATCTGGATCTACACTGTTCACCGTTGATGTAAAAGTTATATCTATGTAGTAAAATGGTAAGAGATCAAAGTCATGCTGGCAATTCAAATCATTATTGTGTCCATCCCAAGGACAAGGGACAAAACCCATCTGTTATCCCATTCCAGGTTAATTGACAAGTTACTTGAAAATAACCAGTTTTTGTCACATAACATAAACTACAGATCAATCAAATGATCAACTCTGGATGGTGCAGTCAAAATTAGAACCCATTCTGAACAGAGTGTGTAACTGAAAATTTATAAAAACAATTTGGGATTGGCCTCACACAATGCATTTATACACATTTCCAGTGCTGAAAATTATAAAGCTGAGAATGGAAACCAGTCTCAAATCTCAAGCATCTGATTGGCTGAAATGGCAATCCGTTGCCATTTCAGCCCATCAGGTCTTGAGATTTGAGACTGGTTTCCATTCTCAGTTTTATTAAATTGGGGCCTGGTAAAAAAATCTGAGAAACAGTATCACTACAATCAGCAACGGTTACATTAAAATATGAAATAATGTCCTTAAACAATTTAAAAGGGAATTAATACTTTTCAGTCAGCTAACCTGATACAAAAATGCACTTAATAAAAATACTAGTTACATGGTGTCCTTGACTTTCTTGTAACAATAACAGTATACGATACCATTTAATGATAAGAGCAAATATAAATTAAATGGCATACAGCTTCTCATAAAATGGTCTTACACTGATTTTTATTAAAAGCCATTCATAGATAAGATTCTTTGTTTCAACAATATTTAGGGATGGAGAACTGAAGGTGCAACAGACTAGTTTTCACACTTTGCTCCACAGATATGCCTTTTACAACATGGGCGACCAGTGTAGATCCAGATCCGCCTGCACCCCTATGCTGTGTGATCTATATTTTCAATGGTTGCTTGTTGATCAGAAATATCTTGATGAATCTAAAAGTCAACAATGCACATCCTGATCAGAGAACACAGATGTGCCGTCTGATTTGGCTCTACACCGTAAAAGTAATATTTATTAATAAAAGGAATTCTTCTAAAATTAGGAGAACATAAATACACACAAACAAGTTATATGCATAAGTGGTCATGATAAGCGGTGGGAGGTTGGGAAACCCCCACCCCACAAGCAATATTAACCATATGATGCATTTATTTTTGTGTAACAGCTGGTAGTTTATTAATCATTGAATCGATATTTGATGGTTTTCTTTTGGGTTTGGAAAACAATTGGGTTTCCAAAAGGGCTTCACGCTTACTTTAAACAATTAAACCCGTTTTCATCGTAGAACAATATTAATGATTTTAAGTATTTAAATAAGTTAATATTCTTCTACAATAATATTACAAATCGTGTTAGACAGTCGTTAGTACAACAGTTTTTATATTTTCATTCAAAGTAATAAAGCATTCTAAAACATTCTGTTTTCATTAAACTACAATTCAGTGTATTGCATGTCTAAAGTCTGACAAATTCCAGATCTTGCAATGTTAAAATGTTCACAGTCGTATTCACCTGACAAATCAAATGATGCTTTACAAGGAATGTCTGAGAAAGAAAACTGTTTACCATAATGTTCCAATTAAACTTGAGAAAAAAATCTGTGTACCGTAATGTTCCAATATAACTTTTTACTTTTTATTCCATAGATACGCATTTTATCCCAGGTGCAACCAGTGCAGATCCAGATAAGCAAGCCTATTCATTAGGTTATTTCTGACCAAGAGGCAACCATGGCAGATCCAGATCAGATTACATGGACTTACCAGCTGATCTGGAACTATACTGGTAGCACACACATTAAATGCATATATATGGAGTAAAGGGTTAACAACTTCATTACAATTTTCTATGAACAAATGAAAGGACAATCCTATTACACTAATTTAGCACTGCATGTAAATATGATTTCATCCTGTTAGGGTTAGGGTTAAGCAGTTCTGCATTTCATTCTTGACCACTTACAAGTTGTATCACTGGACATTATTAGAAAGTACTGTGAATTTGTTTTAAAATATTTGCAGGGAACTTTTTTCATGAGTTTTGTGGGCAGATTGATGCACACTTAAAACTGCCACAAAGTTTTAAATACATAATTATATTTTAAAACATTGAAACCACAATATTAAGATCCTTGATAATGCTGTGCTACTGAAAACCACAAAAGTTCATGCCCAAAAAATACAAATTCATTCACGGTAAACTGCTAGTTCACTTAGACAATTATTCAAATGATGCTAATGAGTAATGAAGCAATTGTGCCAGTGAATTCAATTTGTTTTATGTTTCTGTTCCTCACCAAAGGATTGGATCAAATTCACATCCCCTGTGCCGAAGATCATAAAACTAAATCTGAAGACCAGTCTCAAATCTCAAGCATCTGATTGGCTGAAATGAGGACTGGTCGCCATTTCAGCCAATCAGATGCTTGAGATTTGAGACTGGTTTCCAATCTTAGTTTTATGATCTTGGGCAGCAGATTTGTAGCCCTGTTTGTGGAATCAAACCAGGTTCTGTGGTTAAGTAATAGAAGGCAGATTTTAAACCATATATATTCTACATAAAGGACCACCAGAGGCAGATCCAGCAGGGGATTCAGTGGGTTTGCTCAAACTGCCTTTTTTTTGGCAGCAATATTTAATTTTCGTGAGGATTTTGGCAAATAAGTTGTAAATTATCATGTAACCACCCTAAGACTGTCCCAAACAAACCCCTTTCAAGAAATATTTGCATTTGACCCTGCCTTGCACCACATTGTTTAAATCTGCCCGCTTTGTAGGAAGAATACGGTATTTTAGATGTTGAAGAGGAGTAATGCTTGCCATGCCTAACTTCTCATAATAACTTATTAACAACCAGCAGCAGTGGTGCAAGTGTTTTATACAAATAACTAGCAGTATTGGCATTTGATCACAAGCTAATTGTTCCCAGATGCTTGCATAATTCCAGGGATACATCATACAGATTCAACAATCTGAGAAATGTTATACACTGCAAAACAATATCCAGCTACTCATAACATCACATAGTTCAAATATTTCAGAAATAAGAGATGGCCAGAAATGCATCTAAATTTTTAATCAGAATTGATGAAAAGGATAATTCGAAAGCCAATGAACAGAAATGAAAGAGGACCAGTGCCCAAGATCATAAAACTAAATCAGGTGAACAGTCTAAAATCTCAAGCATCTGATTGGCTGAAATGGCAACTGGTCACCATTTCAGCCGATCAGATGCTTGAAATTTGAGACTGGTCTCCAATTTTCGTTTTATGATATTGGGTCCAGAAATCTGTCTAAATTTTTAATCTAAATTGATGAAAAGCCACCAAACATGACAAATGTGAAAACAATGCAGGGTTGGTTTTATACAAGGAAACAAGATACATTATTCTTAGAGCTCTAAAGCATCTTAATTTCAATGGTATTTATAAGGAAGTCTTGAATAAGAAATGACTGAAAATTCTTGTCAAATTTCTCATACATTTGTTACCAGCAAAAGGAAAACTTTCAGAATTTTCATTATCAGAACATAGACTATTTTAATGCTGATATTTTCTTAAAATGTAGTAACTGTTTTACCATAGTTTGCATTCAATGAAATGTTTCAGATCTATGAAATTAAGGTACAAAACATACCAAATTCTAGCAAACAAATTCCAGCAAAGTAATCTTGATTACTTTAAAGACCACAGACTTGTGTCATGCAAGTCTTTTTTAAATCTATTAACAGAAAAACTTGGCCAATAAATATACCCCCTTCATCTATTCACCAATGCACTGGCATAATTTTAGTGAGAACAAAGTTATTTAACATGAATTGAGAGTTTTCCCTGGCATTTTATATTAACACAACTCTTACCAGCTCTAAGTGGTCTCGGTACTCCACCAACAAATATTGTCTTCCTGGGATCAAGAGGCTGGGAACCATCCATCACAAAATCAGAATCACTAAGATTCCATGGGCGGATCTGGACCTATGCAAGATGATACATATATATTAAAATATTATAATATAATTTATCACACTTTTAATATGTTCTCAATGTGTTGCTTGTATCTTTAAATGCCATTTAACCCTTTCCTCCATAGATAAACCTTTATTGCGTGGTCGAACAGTGTAGATCCAGATCAGCCGGCACATCTGTGCCATCTGATCAGGATCTGCACAGTTCGCTTTTTGATTCATTAGGTTATTTCTGACCAAAATGCGACCAGTGCAGATCATGATCAGACGTCACGGATGTGCTGGCTGATCTGGATCTACACTGGTCGCACATGCGTAAAAATGTGCATATATGGAGAAAAGGGTTAAGCTAACATTACATAACATTGAAAAAGAAAGACTTTATTGCTATTTATTAACTGAACATCGTTACCTTCTAAAACTCGAATGGTGTTACGGAAAAGTCAAAGTTGCTATCACTTGAAGTTCAAAATAACTCTAAGTAAATTGACGGTCCCTCGGGTCTTCAAGTTATCGCAATTGGACTATAGTTCTGTCATGCATGATATAGCTATGGTTCCGCCATGATCACTTGAAAACTCCTGATCAGGTATGCATGACACCAAGGAAGTATTAGTGGACTTACAGGTTTGTTTTTCATGGTAGGACTAGAGACACACCAGTACAGCTTGTCCTCATCTACAATACACTGCTCTATCAGGTTCTGCACAGATACCTCATCTTGAAACAGCAGGAAAGAGTAGCCTGAAATACACAATACATAACATGTTAAACCAATTAATGAAATATTAAATACAGTTTTTAGGTAATGTGCAGCTAGCACAGCTTTAAATTACCTAGCCCATTGTTGAAGTCGAATTAGGATCTAAGAGATAGATCAAGAAGGGGTTCAGTAGGGGTGCTCGAACCCCATCCTCCACATTTTTGCCAGCAATATTTAATTTTCACAGAAAGTTGGAAATTATCATGTAACTGCCCTAAGACCGCAAAGAACCCCCTTCTTTGAATTGTTGCATCCCACCTTGGATCTACATGTAAACCAGTCAATTTGAAATGCATTAAATTATTTCTGACCAAAAAGCCAACAGTGTAGATCCAAACAGACTGCATGCATGTGCAGGCAGATCTGGATCTGCACTGGCTGCATGTGATGTATAAGCTATTCTATGGAGTTAAGGGTTATATCACATCCATAACAGGGATTAATCTTCAGCATTAATTATCTGCATTCAATATCTGTCAACTGTATTTTCCTCACATAATGCAGTCTAATACTAAAGGGAAAACCTTTTTCTCTTTTGACAACAGTTCTGTTTCAGAAGTGTAATGGAAAAAAATATAGCTCAATAATTTAGGAAAACCACATACAAGCGGGGTAATATTCAGATTGAAATATTTATTCTAGCTATAAGAGTGACTTTCTAGCATAATATACTGGATCCCTGTGATGAAAGAGAAAAAAAACATGTTGTTTTTCCTTTTTCAAAATGGATTAAAATTAACTTTTACAGACTTCCCTGTTGTTTGATCATAGAACTTCAAATGACAACAAGATACCAAGCATTCATAAACATTATAGATTTAGAATGTTTATGACTATCACATTTTATGTGCTATAATCATAACAATTTCGCAATTTTATGTTCCAGCTTTGTAAAAGGGAGTAACATAAATACAACTTTAGAGCATAATACATTGCAGAAATTGATATTTTACAAACCCAATTGTAACTGTTTCAGCAAAAATATCACTTTAATGAGATATTGACAATCACATGTTAATTGCACGTGCAAGGATAGTCTGGACATCAAGCACTATCCCTGCAAGAAATTGGCAAATTAAAAGAGATCGTCACCATAGTGCAAAAATGGTTTAAGTACCACTTAAATAGGAAGGAAATATTCCGTTACTGCATTAAGGTGATGATTTGTATAAACATCGAACTTTTGGAGAAAATATACATGTAGAACTAATGACGCAACATCTGTCATATAAGAAGCAGCATCTGTAGGAAAATCAATGATCATAAAGGCATGTTTCATTGTTTACTGAGGGAATAAATAGTCCTATAACAGGCTAAAGTTCGTAACAGAAGAAAACTTTATTTGCCTTTAATGTGATATCTATCGATGTACCAGCATTAGAACTGCAGTTGAGCCTTTTTCCCAAATGCTTTAACCCATTCCTGGATATATACGCATTTTTACGCGTGTGCGACCAGTGTAGATCCAGATCAGCCAGCACATCCGTGCCGTCTGATCAGGATCTGCACTGGTTGCATTTTGGTCAGAAATAACCTAATGAATAAAAAAGCAAACAGTTTAGATCCTGATTAGATGGCACGGAGGTGCCTGTCCTAGCAATAAAGGTGTATCTATACAGGAAAGGGTTAACCCTTTACAATAATTATGTACAGGTCTTTAATCACATGGGTAATGAATGTAGATTCAGATCAGCATGGATACCCATGAACTCTTACCTGGATCTACACTGCTTCTTGGTCAGAAATATGTAATGTAATGATCTCAAAGTGAACAGTTGAAGTGCAAGTGTATCTGGATCTATACAGGAGGCCCATTGGATACAATCCCTATCTCATGGCCTAATGGGTTCGGCCCTTAGAGAATTTCTCTAAATTATAACTAGCTGATATTGTTTAACATGATGCCATTGTTGACTAGTTGATTTTTTATGTATAAGGAGGATATACAATTTGAAGTGTGGTATTTTAAAGCAAGCTATGACAGTGGAAGTGTGGTGTTTTACCACAAGATGAGTTGGTCAAACTGCTTGGTCAAATTGAGATGTTTTTACTGTAGGACAGGTTAGTCAATTTTTTTTTTTTGGGGGGGGGGGGGGGGGGGGGGGAGTTGTAATTTCTCAATTTTTGTGGGTTTACTTTATACAATTTAAAAAACTTTCTATTTGACCTAGGGCCTTTTAATCCAAACACTATAAAAAGCCCCACCATACTCCTGTTTTGTTTGACAGAGCCTTGTTTGTAAATGCTTTCACATCTTACAGGACACATCTAGCAAGATGAGATCATTTGTTATTTTCTCCCAAAGGTTAAAGCATTTTATAGATTTATTTATTGATCAAATAACAGGGACAGTTGGTCAATGACCTTGGATGAGCATGGTTTCATCGAAATTTAAGCTAAACTTGCAAATTTGCACGATTTGTAAGCTGCTTTAATGGAACTAAAACCAGCATGCTATGTTGTTACTGTTTCTAAGTCATTTTGTCCAGATTAATCACAGAGTAATTTCCATCCCCTTTCATGATCAAGATGAGAACTAATAACAACAATAAAAGATTAAAACTCTGGAATAAAAAAACCAGTAAGCTACTGGGGTGATATTGTTCAATACAATTAACTGTAAGTGGAATAAAAACAGAAGCCCTTGTTCTTCCCAATCTCATTTATAATAATCAAGAGAATTTTCTGCAACAGGAAATAATCAGGAGACAGAGAGGGATGAATACCACCTAATCAATATCCCACAACAAGTGGAGGACAGAGAAGTTAACCCTTTACTCAATGGATACTAGCAGTTTACTCCGTGGAGGGATTTTAAGGGCTGTACACGAGATGAAAACAGTAATGATCCAAATTCATTTTAAGGGCTTACTACACTCCTCCCCAGCATGTTCATCGATAAAAAGAAAATTATCAAATTCTCAATAATGGTAAAATGTCGTTCAATGAAACTTTGCACAAATGACAAAACTCATGTGTGTGACCAGTGCAGATCAGGAGATCCAGCAGATCTCTGCTATCAGATCTTGATCTACACTAGACTCCTGTTGGTCAGAAAGATCAAATCAATCTTAAAGCAATAGTATCAGATGGCCCTAATAAGCCAGCTAATCTGGATCTACACTGTTCATCCACAGATAACAACCATACCCTATGAAGTGAAGGGTTAAAGCACTGGTCAATACACAAAAACATCCATCTGGCTCCAAGGTTATAAAACTGAGAATAGAACCAGTCTCAAATCTCAAGCATCTGATTGGCTGAAATGGCGACTGGTCGCCATTTCAGCCAATCAGATGCTTGAGATTTGAGACTGGTTTCCAAACTCAGTTTTATAACCTTGGGACCTGGTATGCAAGACAACACTGACAAGTTGACTGAGGCCATCAGAGAAGGAAAACTACAAAAGATTATTTTCAGCAGTATTCAGCAAGAGTTCCGAAAAGGAAAGCAGTGCCTAAGGTTATAAAACTGAGCATGGAAATCAGTCTCAAATCTCAAGCATCTGATTGGCTGAAATGACCACCAGTCGCCATTTCAGCCAACAAGATGTTGAGATTTGAGACTGGTTTTCTATCTCAGTTTTATAATCTTCAGCCTAGGTCTTAAAATATCAGTTTCATGGTCTCAAAATTAAAACTATGACCTTAATTAAACCATCTCCATGCCAAGCAACATGAAACAACAACAAAAATTTTTTTATGGAAAACAATCTAGTAGTGAACATTAATGTGCAATTAAATATGAGTAATTTGTATTTAAAAGTTATATAAATGGCAAAAAATGTTTTCCTCAATTATGTGTAATTTATATAAAGACCAAGGGCAAATGTTATTATATTAATTAAAGATTCTGTGATAAAAACTGTAAACAAATATATATATTACATAACAAAGTATATATCAGGGCCATCTTTGAAAACATAATTTGATTGTGGGGTTCCCTGACCAACCCAGTGAACTTACCCCCAACCCAAAATATTTTTTTTCTTTTCTGTACATTTTTTCTGCTAAAAAATATTTTTGTTCTTTTCATGTAATTTGATATCGTATTTGTGCCAGGCAACCAAAAACACAAATTTTTTGTAGGATGGCCGGGAGGTACATAGAGAACTGAAAAAATTAATTAAATAAAGCAGAGGACACCATGGAACAATATGATGGAATAAACCTGACACTCGTAAAGAGAAAATGATGTTATCACTTCATAAAATTGTATTTGCATTTTTTCAATTCTCTCATGGGGGAATTGGGAATGTATTGATTCCCTGCATATAATTCCAGTACTTGATGCTTCAGAGCTCAGCTCTTAAAATGTGGATTTTCCAAGCACGATAATTAATTGTAATCAGGGTTTGATAAGATATTCTATGGAGATATGGCATAAATATCAATAATCTAATGCAGCGGAATTAGCTGATTCTGTATAGCTGTCAAGTTCCTTTCATGAAAAGTGGTTTCTGGGGCTAAAACCAGCTCCATTCCATTATTAGTTTGTTTAAGAATATATGTATTTTTCAAGCGTGGGAGGTTTAGAAGGAAACACCAGTCCACTGTTTTTAAAAAGTCATTCATAAAGCAAAGCTGCAGTTGCCAGAAAAAAAGGCTCTTCAAAGGGCAAAAGTTTCCATCCAAACCGAGCATACACTATAGATACTTTTTCTTGTATACCATATATCTATTTTACCATTTAAGGGTTCCAAAAGCTGCTGAATCTCAAGGTCATTGTCTACACTTTTGAGGGCTTATGCAAATTAATAGCCTAGATATCCCCCCTTTAACTAAAAATCACAATGTTAAACAGTGAGGCTTTGTGGAAATTTCTCAGGTCAAATGGAACCCCTGCATTGTATTAAATGTTTTATTTCCGAAGTATTTTTATATTAGCAGATGAATTTAAACTGCATATTACTTGTCTTACATGGGTGGTGGGTGGGTGGGTGAGGGTGCAAGATTATAAGTATCTTACATGACCGCGAGTGGCAGACGGGGTTTTCCCAATCTGAAGGACAGCGGGGGATAGGAGGAACTGAGCTTTTACTTTATCCCACACCAGTGAAAACTCAGCAGTTATGCCAAGAATATCCATTCCCGCCTCGCCCTGCACCCCTCCCTCCCCCCCCACCCCCCCTCCAGCAAAATCTTTTACAGAACTAATGACTGTCATGTAATTGAACATTTAGAGAATCACTTAACAATAATATTCATCCTACACAAGTAATGATGATGTTGTAAAACCTGCACAAATGATTTAGCTACTGTCAGCATTAGTAACGACCAATCAATAAGTTTGCATTTCATAGGCAATATGTCAGGCAAGAAAAGCTCATTTAATTTTACCGGGAGACAAAGTTGCATGCAGAAGTCACGAACAGCTTTTTACACAAGCATGACTTATGTATTTGTTTCCAACAAACAATCTTGTCTTAGCAAACTATTTCATGATTAAATTTTAGTACAGTTTCAATTTGCATAATTCTCTTTCAGTAAAGAGAGCCCCTTATATTAATTTCGATAAATCATATGCCCCACAGTGCTCAGTACTATGACTGGTTGTGAAACATGAGCCAAGCTCTAAATAATTAAATTTGCACTGCTGTCGTGTTGTTCTTCTGCCCAAAACTCATGGCTTGTCAAGAGTTTCTAATTACTTATCAGCACAGTTAGTAAATGAACAAATTGCCAATAAGAATCATGATGATGATTATTGAAGTGTATAAAAGTATTAACCTTTACTTATAATAGACAGGTTTTATCACACATAAAGCAATTGTAGATCTGATCTGGATCTACACTGGTAGCTTTTTTGTCAGAAATAACCTTCAGAAGCCTACAGTGTAGATCCTGATCAAAAGGCACAGATGATAAATACATATTCAGTGATGTTTGCTCTATTTTCCACTCCAAAATTATGACTACCCTGCTATCATTCAAGATCACTTTCAGCCAGTCCAAAAGATGGTCTTAACCTTTTCCTCTATCAATACCCATTTTTATGCATGTGCGACCAGTGCAGATCCAGATCAGCCAGCATATCCATGCCGTCTGATCAGGATCTGGATCTGCACTGGTCACATTTTGGTCAGAAAAACCCCCAAAAATCAAAAAGCAAACAGTTGAGATCCTGATCAGACAGCACGGATGTGCTGGCTGATCTGGATCTAAACTGTTCGCCCATGCCATAAAGGTGTGTCTATGGAGGAAAGGGTTAACAGTGGGGTTTTACAGTACTGATAAAACAGTTGAAAGAACGACTTTCCAAAAAAAAAACATGTTTCTAACTCAGATTATATCAATGCCGCTTATTTTCTACATACGAAGCTTTAACAACAGCTGGATTCTATGTATAGCACGCATATTGATAGAATATGGATAAACTATTTTGCTGAACTGAACTTGTTAGGTGTGTGAATATCAAACACAGACTTTCTGATATCGGTTAATTATTGTTCATTATTCTGTCATGACTGGCAATGACAACAGTATATGCTATATTATGCACAATTACACAACATACCACTGTTTATTATGAATGTTTTTATGTTTTCTTCATGTTTTGTTTTCTTCCAACCTTGTTTGCTTGTTTCAATATCCAGAGAGCTATTTTGGAAAGCACTCACCAGTATTTCTGGCTCAAAGAAAGCAAGAACAATAACTCTTTCAAAATATAATGAACCAGAATGTCATTAGACATTTTATATCACAAAACTTATACCAATTTAGTTCAAAAGGAAAAAAACAAATCACCATAACCATTTACTCCCATTATACTGGTTTTATCGCATAAATTCGCTAACAGCGGAGATGCTGATAAGATGGAACAGAAGTGCCATCTGATCTGGATCTACACTGTTTGCCCAAGAATAACAGCCATATCCCATGGAATAAAGGGTATATAAAGTGTGTTGGACAGTCTCACTAAAGCACAGACAACTCACCTTTTGGAGGGAAGTAGGATTTGCTCTCTGCCTTGTGTGGCCAATCCACTACAACTGGACCAAACCTTTGGAAGGCTAGTGTTATCTCCTCTATAAAGAATTCCAAAAAAAATCATTGAACTGTTAAATTATACCTGTTGTCAAAGAAGATTGAAAACTTTAAGTTTGAAAAAAAAATCTCACAAAATAAAATCTGAATATCAACTTAAAAAGTAATCCATCAGATAAGACCTATAAAATTTAGCATATGAATCTCAAATTAACTTCAAAAGGCACATCTATATTTGGAATTTATCAATAACCCTTTACAGACATAACATTAACATAACAGACTCATTTCATTGTTCACCAAGGCCTTTTACAGGAATCTATTTACAATTGAGCAAAAAAAGTGGAGACTCACAAATTTGTCAAGTGTCATTGTAATTCTAAAAAGACATTATATACGCATTGTATGACATTTTGGAAAAAGCAGAATGAAATGACCAATTGATCACAATACTACAAAATATATGGATTATCTGATTCAATACTGAAACAAGGGTTATCTTAGTTAAGTGCTTCTTAACAGATGAAAATCAAATTTATCATTTAAGAATAACAAAGTTTAAGAATTACAGTGACATAATTTAATTCTTACAAAAATTATAAATGTTTAAAAACATTGTTCATATAAGGAGTCAATAAAGGTTTGCGTACCTTCATCTATATCTGGAGGAAGCCCACCAACAAACACCTTTCTTGAGAACCTTTCCACTCGCTCACTGCCAGGAGACGTGCTTACAGGTGAGCCCAGGCTGGGCACCGTCTGATCAAGGGAACCATCTTCTCCCAGTGGTCCATTGGAGTCTTCATTAAATGCAAACTGAGGAACTTTACCTGTCACGAGACAGAAACATACGACTTCAAACTCCTGGATATATGCTGATAGCCACTATTGGCTATACGGTGCACAACACCATTTTACTACATACTGTAAAATTCCTTTTAAAAAACCTCTCCACCTAATAAATGCCTCCCCCATGTTACTTTTACTGACAAAAATTAGACAATCTGTATTTATTATCCAATATCCTTCAGAATATAATATTGGAATAAAAAATAAATACTAATTATAAGCAATAAGCCCCCCCCCCCCTTCAGAAAATGTTATGCCACCTGGTGTGTTTAAAAAGAATTTTATGGTAATTATATACAACAAGGCTGAAACAAGTAGAGTACCAGTGGGTACTGTACAAAATCGTCAGTACCTCAGGTTACAAATTCATTAACCATTATTCTATAGATGTTGACCTTAATTATTATGGTATATTAACCTAGCTGAACAATAATTATGCATATTATGTACCTTATTTATTTAACAGAAAGCTTCAGTAATGATACAAGAAAGCCTAATGTAAGCGGATGTATACTCTGCCATTTGTTAATTTGGAACAAGTGCCAAATACATCCAAAAATGCCCTGACTTCTATTTTCTGTCTAACAAGAAGGGTAACCAATCTTAAGCTAATGGTTTAGCTATTGTTCATATAAATATGATTACTCCAGAGGTACTCATTTCAGCCCTAATATATCGTAAAACACCAGCAACCTTAAGCATGGAATGGAATAAAGGATAAGGAATATGCTGAAGGTTTCGATGGTGCTGACTTTTTCGATAAATTAAAGTAAATAGACAATTACAAATAGTGTATCAATTTTTAAACATTTTTTTAATATTTAACACATCTTAACTCAGCAAAAAGCAGGTACAGATGGCTGTTCACAGGACAGATGATTGATTTGCTCTAAATAGGAGCAACTGCATATTTTGAGCACAAGCAACTGAAATAATCAATCTGTATTTTCTAAGTAAGTCTCGTCATCTGTTTAACGTTTGCAAGTGTCACAATATTGACAATATTGATCTGTTGCAACCAGAACTTAAAGCAGGGCCCAAGATCATAAAACTAGCACTGGAGACCAGTCTCAAATCTCAAGCATCTGATCGGCTGAAATGGCAACTGGTCACCATTTCAGCCAATCAGATGCTTGAGATTTGAGACTGATCTCAATCTCAATTTTAAGGGCCCAGAACTTGAAGCAGAATTTCCTATTTTGACAGCAACTGCATCCAAACAAGGTAATACCAAAAAGGGCGGCTATAGCAGCAGTTTCATATGTCAATGTCTTGATATTAATGCATATATACAGGTCAACTAATTACATTGTGAAGAGTATTATTTTTACTATGAGATACTGTATTAATGAGAAACTTGCATTTCAACTGTATTACTTTCATTTCATTTCTTTGGATTTTCCCTTTACTGATATTTATTATGCCCATGTGCTCTCTATTTTCATTCATCAAATCAGCAAAAGAAAAAGACGTACAGTCAACCCTTTATTAATAACACTCCAAAATTAAGATAACCCCCATAAGACCACTAGTTCAAAATCTCTTTTTACCGTTTTGTACTAATTTTCTACCCCAAAATTTAGACCACCCCACTATAAAGACCACTTTGGTCTAGTCCCAGAGGTCGTCTTAATAGCAAGGTTTAACCATTAACAATAAACAATTACTGTTTAATATAAAATACTAATGCCATTTTTTACGGATTTCTTCAATTTTCAATGCTTTACATGAAAAACAGGCTTGGAAAGCTGTTATTGTTTAGCTGTAAAATAACAATGTTATAAGTCCCCAACTTTTTTTACCAATTCATTGTCTGTCAAAGTAAGTTAAACTGAAATTTAATTTAACTTATTTAATAATTAATAGTATAGCCCAAGTTGGAACAATGGATTACAAGAATCTTTTTGTAATTTACTATCATTTATATCATGTTATTCTACTATTTTCTTAATTAACACATGTCCTTAATACTGGGTCATTTAAGACAAAATAGTAAAATAAAGTCAGTAAACACAAACACCGTGGATGGATAAATGAACAGTGAACTATTGGTAAGAAAAACAATGACATCAAAAACACAAACAACCAAAAGGCAAAAAACCAAGAAAAGCAAAACTGAGAAAGAAAATACCTAGTTTCTGCTTGAAATTCCATGCTGGAATAAAATTACTTGTTAGAAACAAAGAACCAAAAACAAAACTACATGGGTGTTAAGTTAAACACTTGTGTAGCCCTGGGATACTGTTCGATGAAGAAATATTATTATTGCCAAAGTTACTGTTGCCAAAGTTATAGCTAACGAAATGTTTTCGTAAAAGGCTGAGGGACAAAGCTTTCCCCATGTATAGCCTTTTCTTTGAAAGGGCAACACAAAAATCATGCAATAAAAGAACCAGGAATCATACATGAAGAGAGCTGATATTTTGAAATTGCTGAATTTGATTAAAAACAATAACACCTCAGAATGGTTGAATTGTTTTTTTTATCGTAATCTGAATTCAATTTTTTGTAGGTCGACTTGCCTATTTTTTTTCCCCAATTTTAGCGAGAATCAATTAGGATTTGGGCTGTTTGAAACATTTAAGGAAAAACTATCTCAGGGCTTTTCATCCTTATATAACAGAGGCCGATATTCGGCCACTTCCCAATCCAAAAATATAGCATTTTTTTCCCCAACTGTGTCGAAAACTATTCCCAAAATGCTAGGGAAGTTGTTTCAAAAAATGTTAAAACTCCTCAAAGGAGGGTTTGAAAAATACTATTACTATTCAAATTTATAAACTACATGACATTGTAGTACCCATCTTTCAATAAATTTTGATTTCCCAAAATAAACAATTATTGTGCATAAATTTCCCAATTTGAAAGGCCAAGGCCTCGTCCCAAGTTTCTGATGAAAAGTTCTGAATCTTTGATGACTAGATGGAGGTTCTGTACATCTGGGAGATAATGGCTTAGCCATTCCCTGGAAAAGTTGACTATTATAACAATACCTTTGATCTGATTAGCAGGATCCGAGATACTGGTGTTTCTCATCAGATCCAGCAGCTGGTTTTCAAAGCTTGTGAACTTCATTGTGTCAACTGTACTGGTTCGATCCTGAAATGTGAGAATATAGAACAATCAGATAAGTGCTATAGATACCTTACTGTTATTTGTTCAACCCTTTAGTCAATTCTGATCTGGACCAGCTGCCACATCAGTGCAGAATGATCAGGATCTACACTGTTTGGCTTTTGATTCATTAGGTTATTTCTGACAAAGAAGTAAACAATACACTTATTGTTACTGTACATGCAATAATACCCATATGTATAAATTCAGCAATGAGCAATTGGTTAAAAGAAAACTTTTTCTCAATTTTATTCAGTGTTGCTGAGTTTTTAAATGAAAGCACATAAAAACAATATCACAGTCAACAACAAATACATGTCAAACATAGGGTTGGATACTGATGTCAAAAAAAAGATTCCATAATCGTTCCAATTGAAATATTTTATTTTAAATTTTATTGATAATGTACCATTATCGTCCATCTTGCCTTCAACTCGCCTAAATGGGCCTTTGCCCACAAGACCACAACTTGGGCAGGACCCCCAGACATTTGCCTACTTAAAGATATGTTATTTATCAATACAGTACAGCTCGGATGTTTCCAACCAAAGTCCGCGCAACTCCGCGGACCTCACCATCGCGGACCTGACTGTTTAAGTCCGCGTCCAAACGCGGACCATGCTCAATCGCCCCATTTTTCCTCCGAGGACTGCCCTTAGCTAAAACGCCGTGTCCCGCGGAGTATAATTGCAGAGGAACGCGGAGGACTGGTCGATGCAAAAATCCATTAGTATGACGTTTCTTTACATAAAAATACTTTTAATAAATCACTGAAGGCAGATAATTAATTTGTTTAAATAACACCTTTATAATTTTCGGTTCTGAAATTATCGCTCGGAAGTTTCAATAATCTCGGTCATCAATATTTGTAAAAAATAGCTGAGTAACTTTTGGCGAACATGTAATCACCAATTATCGCAGTTAGTCTACATGACAACTTTTCATCTCTTATGTTTTTTCACACATTGGCATACTATGAAGTCATACGTCCTTCAATACAATTAACAAACAACACAAAACTTACAGTTCTAAGTGAATATATACTTATCAAAATCTTTAAAATTTCTTTCGTAGCTATTGCATCAGGAATTAAAATACTACCATGTGCATATATACTCACCTACAGATCAGAAATTGAAGCCGAATACACACTTGTTTTACGAGCCGACAAACGCCTTTGAAATTTAACTTGATTGACAGTCAGCATCAATGTTTACCTTGATACAGCGCATTGTCGGAAACGCATCAAAGATTTGTCGGCTTTGTACAAATACATTAGAACATGTCGTCTAAAAATGAGTGTTTTCAATGCATGATCGTAAGGCAAATTTTATAAAAATGATACGTTGACGCGTTTTTTGATTACAGAAATTCGACAGTAGTTAAATAATAATGAGAAAATCAATTAACACGAAAACAGTTTAAATTTAGGTGTGTTGACACGATCTTGGCATTTTCTTCCCATTTCGATGCATACATGGATGCATAAGAATATCCATAGATACTTTGATTTAAAACAAAAACTCCTAAGGGATGTTTTAGCCTGGGATCGAAAGAAACGTAGTTTGAATTTTTATTTGTTTCTGAAATTAGTATAAACGAAAACAGGTGATATTTCTTATTCAATACACCCGCGAAAAAAAATTATTTAGAGGATAAAACATGAGTGAATCAATCACTAACTGCGCTGGAGTCTAGATAGATGGTCTACTGTATGACGCCATTTGTGTAAACTTTCATTGCGGCTTATGACTACATTGAAATTTGTTGGATGTAAAATCATAATTTTGGATTGAAAATGTGTTTCGTGTTTTTATTTTGTTCCATGGATGTTTCAAGATCAGACTGACGATGTTCTGAAAATGATGTCAGCGTTTGGGTCATTTTTTTTTTCGATTTTATCGAAATGAAAATGACTTTGATGCTGTTGGTGAATTTCGTCATTCAAAATGACTCATAGACTATCTGCATATGGCTATCTTACGGAATAAACATGATGTCAGAAAGTTATATTTCCCGTGGATAATATCAAAGGAAGGTAGATCTATATGATAATTTATTGTATTTATGGTAGAACTTCTTTACAAATCCTGCAGGAAACTCCGCGTATCACCGGCACACTATGCGGAGTTCCTCCGGGACAGATTTTGTGAAGATAAGCTGTCGCGCTAGTCCGTGCTGAATTACAAGGTCCGTGCGGGCATTCCCCGCGTTTCTCCTCCGCGAAAATACGCGTTAATCGAGTTGGGTCCGCGGAGGGCGCGAGGAAAATGTAAAAAACTCCCAAGCTGTACTGTAGTTATACTATGGTTCCAGACATTTCTACACACCTGAATTATAACTAAGAACATACTTGCATGGCAAATATGACCAATACTTTAAAACACCAGTCCTGCTCGTGGACATTTCAAACATTTTTAAATACATTGCAGTAATAGATATTTAAATGTATACAACTGAGGCACAAAATGTAAGCTAGCTGTTTGAACTAAGCACCCTTTTTTTCAAATACAACATGATAATAACACAGAATGATCATTTTCTGATTATCAGCATCAGAAATTACAAGCAAATCCATGGCCTATTGGTATTTCCAACACAACAGATGTTAAACATTAGAGGCCTGGAACATGCACTTGCAATTTGGCAAACTATTGGAATTCTTTTCATTCCAATGAATTTTTACCTATGAAAATGACTAAATATTATATTGAATGGGTCTGTAAAATTATTAAAAGGGAAGCTAAAAAAGATCAGAACCAGTCAAGATGAAGTTACAAATCAAGCAGCATAAACAAACAGTTGGCAATCTAACCTTTGGCATATGCATTCATCATTGAAGTGTACCCTATTAACTCTTTCGCAATATAGGAGCAATTAGGAGGACCATGGCTCAGTCTCACTGGGAAATTTGGTATTGTAATAATGACAATCAGACTAAATGTGACATGTTTGTCCCAAAGCATCAAATACAGAAGTCAGAAGGAAAATTGAAAAACACTGTACTACCCTTTTTTTATCCTGATATGCATCATATTGTGTAAGAAGCTTAAAGTTACAGCTCGAGAAAAAAAATTCTGTGCTTAAGTTTATGCGTCTTGGCTTTAGTAAGACAGGAACACAATCATTAAGATGTCACAAACATGACAAAACTGTTATTTCTGATATTTCCATCCATGAGATTGCTTGCCAGGGACAGCCGAGTATTTCTATATGATGAGTCCTCATTTATGTCTTGGGCTAAAGTTATTAGTGAAACAGAAATAGCCAAGATATGTCTACAGGTGCATTAAAAACTAGAATGTTTCTTGGGCACTGATGCCCCCACTGCTGCAACAAAATTTGTTATAACAAAGGGCCGTAACTCTGGTAAAAATGGTCACAGGAAAAAAATCCTTTCTTTACCATTGTCTACACATCCTGCTTGATCATCTGTGCAAGTTTGAAAGAAATCCACTTATATTTAAGGAGTTGATGCCACAAGACAAAGTTTACACTGTTATAATTATTCGTCAATGATGGGAGGCATTAAAAGCAGTGTATTTTCTTTTTTAACTATTTTGTGAAAAATATCTGTTTATTTTTTCAGACAGGCTAAATCTAACTTGCCTTTCCAGTTGACATGCAGAAATTTTACTGAACATTTCAGCCAAGAAGACCGTTCTTTACTTTAATTAAAAAAGTCTCAAATACGTGGTCAGATCTACTGTACAGCTCTGGGCCCAAGGTTATGAAACTGAGCATGGAACCAGTCACAAATCTCAAGCATCTGATTGGCGGAAATGGGGACTGGTTTCCAATCTCAGTTTTATTTATAACCTTCAGCCCTGATGTTGTTTACACAAGTCCTTATAACAAGTGATGTGCCAATGATCCGAAAATATTGATTAGCAACATGTAAGAGCTACTGGATGTCATTCTCTCATAGTCATAATCACAGGACTTTTTCAGCTAGTATCACGGGGCCGATAATGGGCCCCATTCCCAATGCCAATCAATCCTCAGAATGTGTGCACTTCAAATAAAGGTCAAATTCTGGCTTTTACACTTGTACAAGCCATAAAGGGAAGTCCCTCTAAGAACTTGGAAAACGCTGCATGCAAAATATATGATAATTCATGCAAGAAAAAAACAATCTGAAGTGTGGAAAGACTTCAGCTGATGATCTCCCACCTATGACAATTACGTAACAATTCAAACCTTGACCTCAGTAAGGGAATCTGCCAACTTTTTGCACAGAACAAACAGGTAAAAAACAAACACAGGCAATGGTGCTGAATAGATCAACTTGATCAAGCTTTCAAGTTGCATTTCTATATCTCAACAACTGTAACACTTCTATATGTGATGATGGTAACATATTTTCTATTTTCCTGGTGTTTTTTTTTTGCTAAACATAGTTCTTTCATATTTTTAATTATTGTTTAGTACAATAAAAAAAGAAAAATGTGAAAAAATTATATTTTGTTTTTGAAACACCAACCTTTATTGAGAAAGTAGCAAGAAGTTATTTTGTTAGCAACTCACTTAAATCACAAATTATCACTTAAATAGAAGCTTGTCTGTATGTACTACATGCATTGGCATACATCATTACATGTTAGTCAATAAGTCCAACAAAAATTACAGGTATACTTTAATAATATAATATGATTTTGATGGTTTCTTTTTTACAAAAAAATTAAAATGCAAAGTAAATTAGAACTTATGAATGATTGAGTACACAGATCTAGAAACTAAGTCAGCACACAAAGATAGGATTGTACATGGTCCATGATCAGTTACACTAAATTACACATTATGTATGACCCAACCTCTGCGCAACCATTCCGGGTAAAAAAGGCTAAAAATGATTATGGTTTGCTGAGTATGTGGGGAAAATGTCAACAACTCCAAAAACTACAGCTGTGCTTTAGTAGAACCAAGCTCCTGATCCACTGGCCAAGAATGTCAGAAAGCTACTGTTGCTTTTGTAAGGATCCATCATTTTCCATTACCTATCATGATTCATGTGCAATATGCATTAAACCCAATTCTGAAAAATGGATCACCAAAAATACAATAGTATGTATGGGGAAGGCCCAGCGCTTGGCACATGAATTTATGAAAGTTAGTTTACCTTTATAAGAATTTGTACCATATGTTTAGGAATTATCTTTGGTAGTTTTATTTACTGGAAACTACAACCTCGTCTGATGGCAAGTTTCCATGTAACCATGACTAAGACAGGGCCCAAAGCATTCAAATTAAAAAACAAACTTTAATACTAAAAAAATCTGCTAATGAAAACAGAACACCAGCTTATACCTGATAAGACAAATAACTTTCACGTGGCATCTCATCCAACCCAACGTAATCAATGTTAGGTTTGGCAAAAGTTGCTTGGTGAATCTGGCTTGGGTACGAGGTACTCCTACGAAACTTGGACGGTGCAATTATTGAGAGTGACTGCTGAGATTGAGGAAAGCTGGTTTTAATGTTCTTCAAATGTGCAAAGGCAGGAATGTTCATATTGGGCACAGATCTACGTTGATGCTGATGGTGTTGTTGAAGTTGGGCTTGTGTCCATGGAGACAATGTTGCATGAGCCTGGCTGTGAGCATTGCTCCATTGTGGATAGTTTTTGGCACTGTTCAATATCATTCCTTGTTGAATGGGTCTCTGCTGTGGGAAATTGTGTTGTGCCGTTATTGCTCTTCTCTGACTTAAAGAGCTGTGACTAGAAAGATGAGCAGCCTGCATGTAGTTGCCAGTGTTAACTATGACATTTGGGGGCAAATGCTGAAAACTAACAGACCCATTCATATTTTGAAATGCCCCCTGACTGAATGTGTCCTCGTGAACTTGAGGGGGCGTCCAAAAGCTTTGGCTAGCAGCAAGTGATGTAATCAACTGAGAATTGGTTTCAATGTTTGACGCAGAATTATTTAGATTTTCAGCATTTTTGTCATCTTTTGCGGAAGTAACAATATCTGCATGTCCGTTTTTTACGAGTGCTTCTCCATTATGGTCAGAAATCTGGTTGCACGAAGGTGAAAGTTGCTGCTGTTTAGCAGCCGACTTTTCTAACAGAATTTCATCTTGCATCGTACGGGGCGAATTTTCCGGTGAAAATAACGACTGGTTATTAACAAAACGATTAAAATCCACAGGTGAAAGTGACTGTAATCCTACACCGTAATCCCCCATTAGACAGTTAACAGTAAAATCCACAAAGAGATGGGGGAAATCCTAACACAGCTGTTGTTCTGCTTCGCCACGTCCTCCGCGCTGAACTGAATGATCATGAAGTAGTCCTGAGACCAAAAACGAAAGAAGAGATTTATTCTCCAGTAATTTCAAACTGTCCGATAGAAAATTGTATGAATGCTAAAATAATATCTTTTTACATCAAATATTAGTATTTACTTTCTAAAATGTTGTTAAATGTGTTTTTTTATATTCAATACATTGATCTAGATAGTCTCTAATCTAATTTACATAAATTATCCTGCTACCAGGGCCTAACAAGAAGGGGGCGTGTTTGTTTGTGTATTTGCACGTGGTTCCTGTCACATTAAAGTTTAAGCGATTGTAACCTGACCCAATGAATGATTTCCACAAAAATCTTATTTATAGCCTTCTTATGGTAAATAACTTATATGATGGATTTTATTTGTTATGAACTTAATGTATGCAGTTACTTGATGCATGTTGCCCGTGCGTATCCAGTCTGCCATTGCCTTAGATGATATTTAGTTGATCGATGTTAGGTGATTTTTTGAGGGATCGAATAAATAATTAATTTAATTGTTCAAAGTGTCAACCAACCAACCGGGATCAATTTGAAGATTATGAATGTTTTTCTCTGATAAGCTTATTAATTGCGTGTTCGTCAAGATGTTCACTAGTCGGTTTTATTGACGACGACGAACTGCGATTTTCAATTTGTGCAAACATAGATAGATAGTTTATTAAGCAAAAGACCATTATGGTCCATCAGCATATATACATAAAACAAATGAAATATATAAATTGACACGGTAATAATATATCGAAGCAGTATAAATATATCATGTCTTAGTAACTGCAAACATACATCACATTTTCTCCGGGAGAGACAGAAGAACATGAGTAAACGTATCATTTCTGTATATAAAGAAAAAAAAACATGTACAAAAAATACAATGAGTTATATACTATAATTGATTGTAGAACAATCCTAAACATTGATACAGAAAATAAATTTGTATATGTATATTTGGACTATAAATACCGGTTTAAGAAAGTTTTCCGTTGAAATGCTTTATATGCATAAATTGCTAAGGTCTTTATAACATTTTCATTTTCTGATGTCATTAGTTCAACAAATTTTACAAAATTTGGACGTTTCCAGTAATATGGTTTTATATATTGTTTACGAATTTCAATAAATAATGGACATTCAAGTACAAAATGGAACTCATCTTCTAATTTGTTACAGTGTTTGCATTTTCTCTGGTCTAAAGGAATACTAATGGGTTTATTCCAACGGCCGACTTCTATTTCAAGCTTATGAGATGATACTCTGAGTCTGGTTAATGCAGTACGATATGTTGGTATTTCCACGCAGCTTAGGTATTTTTTTATATTCTAAATTAGCAATTTGTCGATAAAATAGTGCCCTAGATGAAGTTTGTAATTCGTCGTTCCAACATTGCAGATAATTATCTTTTACCCTTTGCTTGAAAATATTTAAAAATAACTTTACATCACCAACTCCCTGGCTTAACCAAACTTCATAGAAACCAAGACGGGACAGTAAATTTTTAACATGCAAAGCCTAGTTTTTCGCGTTTATAAAATTATCAATATCTTGTACTGGACTATAATATACTAATTTTGAATATTTAGTTTCAGAATTCATGCAGATTTTTAACCAGTAATTAATGATATTTGTCTGCCATTGCACTTTGAAAGGGAGCCGCCCAGTTTCACCATAAATAAAATTATTTTGGGTACATATTTTAACTCCAAGTAACTTTTTACAGAAATGTAGATGTATTCGCTCAATGTGCGTACATAGACTGAACCCTTTTACTTCGGATGCATAATTTATGATCGGTGTGATTAGTTTATCAAAAAGTTCTAACTTATGTTTTGTGGATATGTTTGTAAATTTGTACAAGTACTTGTTTAATTTGAAAATTGCTTTTAAAGCTTGACCTGAATTCAGCTTATCATTTTCATTAAAAGCTCCACCTGACGTAAATACAACCCCCAAATACTTGAAATGTATTAACGATCTCTAAATCTACGCCATTATAATAAAAATGAAGATCTCGGGGCAATACTCCCCCTTGTTAAAAATCATAATTTTTGTTTTTTGTGTGTTCACAACAAGCGTCCATTTAGAACAGTAATCAGCTAAAACATCTAACGATTTCTGTAAACCCTCAGCACTAGTGCCGAACAGAATAATATCATCAGCATATAACAGTATACACAATTTTAATAAACCAATGTCAATACCCTCAACCCCTTTAAGTATAAGTTTCTTCTATATCATTCAAATACATACTGAACAGAAAGGGAGATAAGCACTCACCTTGTCTTACACCGAGATCGCACATGAATTCGTTCATGAACTTGACCCTTGATTTGACATTTTCATACATAGATTTTATAACATTGAGAATTTTGCCTCTAACACCATACTTAATCGACTTATACCACAAGACATCCCTTACTACAAAATCGAACGCTTTCTTAAAATCAACAAAGGCACAAAAAAGCCTTTCATTTCTATTTAAAGAATACGTTATCAAAGAGTGAAGAATGTAAATATTATCGATGGTCGA
Source organism: Corbicula japonica (assembly GCA_038501625.1). Taxonomy (NCBI): domain Eukaryota; kingdom Metazoa; phylum Mollusca; class Bivalvia; order Venerida; family Cyrenidae; genus Corbicula; species Corbicula japonica. Next base: position 358,126 of record JAZAYU010000374.1, on the reverse strand, counting down.
CATCCCAGAACATAGTCAGTTATAAGGGCAGGATAAACTGAATCATTGTTTAGTCCGGTTCAACTGCTCTCTTCAGTGAATAATAGGCATGTATAATATAGTTATAATAGTTTCATACTTTAATACATAAATGCACAGTCCTGATTAATTGTTAACCAGTTTGAGTTACCGATTAACTGGTGCCCCAAAACGGGGTTAGAGCAACCCCACTGAAACCCCCTTCCCCCTGAATCCTCAACTGATTAAGTACATTGTTCAATAACAGATGAAGCTTTTGCTTTGAATTCGACAACAAAGGTAAGGTTTAATATTTTGCTATTTCGTGTTAACATTAAAGGATGGCGAACACGATGCAACGCAGCAATTGTTTAGTCATATATCATGTTCTCTATATGTACGTAAACATTTATATTTCTGCGTGGATCGAAAATCAGCTTCTTCTGAGAGGGCATCGGTCCTCTGGTATTTATAGTGCATATGAACCAATTCTCAGAAAATGTCACACCGAAAGTAGTGGCGAGCTATAATTCTGTCAAATGCTACATTAGCTATAGTTTTTTCCAGAAGAAAATATACGTACAACCTCGTGATATACATTCATTAAAAATGCGTGACATAAACGTGAATTTAAGCTGTTTCCTAAACTGAGATAACGTAGGACATAATAATTATATATATTTGAAACAGCACGAGTGGTCTTTAGCACGCTAGATTTTACAACTGTTCAATAAACTCTTTACTCTATGGATATGCCTTTAATCGCATCGGTGAACACTGATCAGCTGGCCTGTCTGTGCCTTTTGATCCGGATCTATGGTCGTCAATTGTTAGCCAGAAATAACCTTATGAACAAACTCATAAAAATTATAGTGGGCATAATGGTGAAACGCTAATTTTCGTTAGTCGTTTGTGGTGTCTTTTAAAAAATCGATCATTTTATAAGCTCATGCTCCATGTTTCACCCTGCCCTTTGGCTGTGTGGAGTCTGTGTTTTCTGTGCGTGGCTATTCATGATATGCATATTTCACTAGTTCACTAACAACTATTCATTAAAAGTTAAATATCCTTTAACATTTTGGTGCGAAATTAAGGTTCGAACGGGGTAGAAAGGCAGTTGGAAATAAAATATAGTGTTGTTTAAACGATTCTAGCAGAATTTTCTCTCTCTCTCTCTCTCTCTCTCTCTCTCTCTCTCTCTCTCTCTCTCTCTCTCTCTCTCTCTCTCTCTCTCTCTCTCTCTCTCTCTCTCTCTCTCTCTCTCTCTCTCTCTCTCTCTCTCTCTCTCTCTCTCTACCAGGAAAGCCATTTTAAAATAAAATAAAAATGCGACTCAACAGCCCAAAGGGCATATTTTCTTATGAAAAACAAGCGGCTCTACAGAGATCTATAACATATTACATGGGCGCAACAGGGCACCAACAACGAGCTTAATATGCATTTTTCTGCACACAATAAAAACCATTATTGAAAGTCGGGAGTCGAGGAAACGCGACAAAATAATACAAACATAAGAACAGTTGCAGGGGCGGATTTAGGATTTCAGCGAGGGGGGTTCAACTCAGCGAATCATATTTTTAACAGCGTTAATTGGTAATTGGTACGGAGCTTGAACATCAGCCCCTCGGACACGTCCAGGATTCTCGATAAATAAAATTTGTAAGAAGCACAAATGAATTTGTAAGATGCCTAACTAATCAAGAGGTCCAGGGGCCTGCTCCCTCGGAAAATTTTGAAAATCTATATACATGTACTAAATCCTTCATTCTGGGGTATTTTATAGCATGATTTGGACTTCTCTTTCATACTTTATTTTAACTATTTCCCTGTGAACAGTAGTGATGAAATTAAAAGCACTCAGATCCAATTACTCCATCTCATTATTTGAATCTAGATTTGCGAAACACAATGTTTCAACTTGCATAAAATAAATTTATGAACGTTAATATGCCGAGTCCAGAGTCAACTTTAGTGATGGCATTGTAATACTCTATAAATAAAGTTAACAGTGTGTATGGAGAAAAAAAAATCCGATTTCCTATTCCGTCCGAAATTATATACACTTTTTACGTCGGTTTTATTCATTGTTTTTGATGTTGAACGTTGAAAATCGTTATTGAAGTAAAGAAATTAGACAGTCACTTGAATTGTTAATGTATTTTAACAGCTTAACTACCATAGAATATTAAGAATCATCCCCTCAAGGTATCAGAAAACTCGGCAAATAATCCGCTCAGCTTCCATCATAGGCAAGTCAAAATTTGTCAGAATTAACAAAATATCTTGTTTTAATAAACGTAAAATATGCAAAACAAATGTTGAATTAAGAATAAAATGTCTCGAAATCAAATCATATCGTTTTAAGTTAGAAGTAATTTGGAAAAACGGAGCGGCACCGATAAATCTTCGTAGGATATAAAGTCAGGGGTTGCATTTGACCCGGGAGATGACTACTTGACTCTTGAAATTTTCTAAATCCCCCATTTTGACCCCCTATGATTTTAGCCGAAGGGTCATTTTTTCCTTAAATAAGGGGGTATTTTGGACATAAATGGTCTGAATCCACTAAAATGACCCTTGAGATTCAGCAGCTAGTCAGTGGAACCCCTGAAAGTATGTTACGGTTAAGTATATTTTGACTTTTAAATGCTTTATTTTCATGAACGGCACAAAATTCATTCCACACAGATGCACTTTATGTAAGAGACTGATGTAAGCAGAAACGATTATGTAATGATTTTTGGCGCTAAAATCCTGTAACGACCATGTTTAATACACGCACGTGTTCCGTGGCGTGCCTGGCATATTTTGGGGGATAACTTTTTTTATTCAAACTTTACTTATTTTTTTTCTTATATTGCGAATATTAGCACTTGAAATTAATGATACATTTCATAGCCCAGACTCTAACTTCGAATGTTATTAAGTTGCAAAAGGTCGCCTTTTCTGTGATTTATCCAAATTTAATGTCCATGACCAGAGACTTTGCAAAAAACACACAATACCAAGTTTTCCATAGATTAAAAATTTCCTACTGTCTTGTTTTGATTAAAAGCAGATTGGCCACCTACAGTGGCAAGTGTGCAAGGGTGCGAAGTTGTTTATTGGAAATACACAGGTTTAAATTGAGAGTACGCACTATGCGTGAAGTCTAAGTTTTGACACCCAAGACTACCACGGAGGTCGCATTTTTTGTCGCCAAATGAAACAATTTAGCACCAACCTCGAACCACCCTGGACCCAAAAATTTACGGAAATTAGGGGGGTTCGTCCGAACCCCCCGAACCCCCCCCCCCTGGATCCGCCACTGAGTTGAGGCTCAAATTTCAATTTAGACATAACAAATAAGATTTGATATTTTTCAGCGATTTTCAGAAAAAATGAGAAATTAGAGAAAATTTCCTAATTGTAATAATAGAAAAGAATAAAATGGATCTCAGAATATATTAAAATTGTCTGGTATTTCAAGAAGAAAACAACAAATGCCATTGGTATAATCGGACTTTTCGAGACTTTTTTTTGCAAAAATTTGATTAATTAGCTATATGGGCCGCATATCGACTGTGTCGTTCAATATAACAGTAACGCAAATGGAACGATCGAGCCGCATGATATACTTCCGGTAATGGTTGTCAAAAAGTTGTTTTTATCGTTAAAAGTTACATTAACACATATTTGTCACGTTTGGTTAATTTTATAAGAGTTTTAAAAGAGATCCAGTCATAAATTTTATGAAGAATCCTCAGGTATGACTGAAATTTGTCCATGAAATTCCGGAAGAAAATTACGCAATTTGCATCATCCGACATGACATGTTTAACCTAGTCAACATTGAAGAGAGGCATCATACATAAAATACCTATTGTTCCCATAGGGGAAGAGCTACAATGCTCATGCAGTTTAAAGACAGAAGTCGCATAGCGTTTTTAAGGGTTAAACCCAAATTTCAACATTTCTTAATGGAGGTGCCTATAATTTGGTCCTTATCTCTAAATTTCCGATCAAGAGTTCCGGACAAAATTTACAGCAATTTTACTTAGTGTCGCCAGTGGCATCCGGTTGTCCGGCTACAGCAGTGTCCAGTAGTCCCCCCAACTTTAACATAAAACTTAATGTTGCCTATAACTTTGAAATTACTTGATATCCCTATTCACTTCAGTCCTACAGTAACTGTCCATATGACTATGATTGATGATATTACCGTTTTTAAATTTCAAAAGTGTATCAGATATTTATGAATCACCCTCTATAAGTCTTATAAAACTGCTTTTTTTAACTGTTAATTTTGTAAAACCGAATATAAACTAGCTCTCTGTTTGAACTGATCTTTTGATAGACTGTGAACTAAAAATTTCAAATTGTTAAATATTTCAGATACATATGACAAAATGGAAACACAAGAGTAAGATCTGAATTCTCCAGTGATGAATTTGTTTAGGACAAGAGATAACTGACTTACATGTACTTGCCGTTTTGATAACCTGCGAAAATGTCACACAGCAGGCCTTTAGATCAAGAGGATAGGTGAGTCTAATTAATGGAAACGTCATGCAGAAAGAAAACATTGATGGGTAAAACAATTTATTGTCCATGTTAGTAAAACACTTTAACATGTTTAACCCTTTCCTTCATATACACAACTTTATGGCAAAGGCAGACCGTGTAGATCCAGATCGGCTGGCACATCTGTGTCCGATCAGGATCTGCACTGTTCGCTATTTGATTTATTAGGTTATTTTTTATCAAAAAGCAACCAGTGCAGATCCTGATCAGACGGCATGGATGTACCGGCTGATCTGGATCTCCTGATCAGACGGCACGGATGTGCTGGCTGATCTGGATCTACACTGGTTGCACACACGTAAAAATGCGTATATATGGAGGAAAGAATTAATTAACAGGAAGTGGGAAAGTGGCAGCTCATCCAAGGTATAAACCTTATGGTACGGGTTCATTCCCCAGTAGGGGCATATTTAAAATTCATAGTAGTGCTTTTTGTGCAGCGTGGCCATAAAAGTCTCACCAAACATTAAGTCAGTACTGTTATCAGTAAATAATCAGTTCTTGATGTCATGCAGTGATTTATCAGGGTTATCCGATCAAGCTTTTTTGGGTGTTGTCCCAGCTCAGTTTGTAGCAAAGTCGGAGTTCCATGGCTAGGCACTGTCACCATATGGTAAGGGTTAGCTCCCCAGCAGGGGCAGTAACATTTAAAGATTTATAAAACATGTAAATATGTAAATTGACATTTTTTGACAAGTGGCTCCTTAATTGATCAAAAGATTGTCAACAGTTCAGTAGTTTGTGACTGAGATTTTATTTAAGCCATGCAGTGGAACCAGTTTTTTTATTGAACAATAAAAAGCATATGCAAGAAGCATTACATTAAAGCAATGTGCAAAATAACTGTAAATATTTGGTTGGCCATCTGATCAAAATCCAAACTGTTCGTTTCTTGATTCATTAGGTTATTTCTGACAAAAATGCGACCAGTACAGATCCTGATCAGATTTAGATGGCACAGATGTGCCGGCTGATCTGGATATACACTGGAGGAAAGGGTTAAATGGCATATGATGGTTCTTCCTTTAACTTGTCAGTGGCTTGAACCTATTACTTCAGGAACTGTTGGGTGTGTTTTGCCACCGATGAGGATGACAGAACTGCATTATGGGTGAAACCATGTCGATGTCGAGGAACCACTATGTGGGTACATCAGATTTGCTTACAAAGATGGATTGACGAGAAACAGAAAGGGAACAGTAATGCAAAAGTTGCATGTCCGCAATGTAATACCGAATATATCATCATATTTCCTAAATTAGGTATGTAGAAGCATAAGGCTTTACTTCATATATATGGGGTTTATTCCGTGCGTGAAGATACAGATCATCTGGCAAACTAAGTAAATCCTGATCAGATGGCTGGCTGATCTGGATCTACACTTTTCATGCATGGATAACAGCCATGTTCCATGGATTATGCTAAATTTTTCTTGTTGTAACAGTCAGCAGGACTTTTGCCACCATATTTGAGTCAGGGGCTGGGACCCTTGACATGAGTTTTTTGTGTCAGATCATTTAATTATAAGATGAACGGTGAATTTTCTAAAGATAAAGTACTTGTATGACGAAATAACCTGCGCCAATCAAATGTAACATTGTTATGCAGAAACGGACATATTTCAATAGAGTAGTGATGATTTTCTTAATGGTATGTTAAAGTTACATGTAGAAATAACTCAGGATAACTGAAGTTTCTCTGTTTTTGTAAAGGGGTTCCATTTGACCCAGGATGTGACCCTTTGACTCTTGAAATTTCCCAAAAGCCTCATTTTGACCCATATGATTTTAGCTGATGGATCTTATCCTTTAATTGTAGGTATTTTGGTAGAAATGTATTTGTTTAATATCCAAAACTAAATGCTACAAATGTAGTATTATTTAACTTCATGGAAACATCAAATTTCACCCAAAAACCCTAAATATTTTTGTATGGGCATATATCCATGCATTTGTATTAATCTTATAATATTATCGGGATTAAACGATGTTCGATTATAATGGAAAATCGATTGTTTCTAAGAGAGATTTTCGATAATCGATAACGAAGTTTTAAAATCGATTATCGGTTGGCTGTTCTTTAAGCAGCTCACAAGGGAGATCACTGCATTAGAACAAAAACGGTGTTGGATATATGACACAGATCAGTGTTATTTTGGTTTTAAATAAGCTTTAGACTATGTTCTTCGAATAAGAAAATCAAGAAAAAAACTCCTGTACCTGCAGCCTACATCCTATGCTCATATAGGGTTGCAAATTACAATTTCTGCAACATGTGGGCTAGAAGTATGGTTCCCGTAAGTGCATATTTTCTCGAAAATACACGAATATCCTTTAATGTAATACAGTTGTTCTATACGGGGCCCTCATTTCACAATGGTAGGGACCGAAGTTTGACCACATTCTACTCTCCAATTAATATATATTTTTTCTGTTTTTCTAAAACAAATTCCCCTCTAAAGAATTTCTTTTGTGCTTTACCTGTCTTAAGCAGAACACTCTTAACAATGTCAATTTGAAATTTGCTTTTTTGAAAATAGAATATGCAATATAAATTAAAAAACAAATTATAAGTATTTTTGTAGGTAGAATATAAATAAAGAATTCTTTTAATAAAATTCTTCTTTATTAAAGCAATATGTGTACATTGTTATTGTAAATGCTTTGATTATTTAATCGATGATTGATTATGATTTTTGTCCGATTAGGAAACCCTATAAGACAATCAGTGGTTTGATTTCACTGGGCTTTCGCGAACATGAAATACATGAAATTAAACTACTGTGTAATATTACCGTACATAAAAATACACAAATAATATCCATCTTTTAAAATTTACATTCTTAAAGTTCCATTTGTTTCTTTTCATTTCCAGGAACTTTGATATCTATAATGGAGCCATTGGATAGGTTGATCAATAAGACATGTCCGTTTGTAGCCGGAGGTATTTTTATTGGCTCCTTATACTGGACCATGGTCACTTACGGATCAGTTACTGTGATGCAGGTATGATATATAAGATTATTTAAAGCCATAATAAGATTGTAAAAAACCGGTTTTTATGCCCCCACCAAGTGGGAGGCAAATAGAGTTGCACTCGTCGGTCTGTGCGTATGTACATCCTCCAAATCTTCTGACATCAACTCCACATTAACTATCAGGTGGATTTCTTTAAAGCTTGCACAGATGATCAAGAAGGATGTATAGATGATTGTAAAGAACAGACTTTTTTTCCGTGACAAATTTTAGCAGAGTTATGACCCTTTGTTAATTTGGCCGATTGGGATTTTGAAATTTTAGAAACACTGCTTATCAGCCCTTACCTCGATTTAGATATTTAGATTCATTGGGTTTATTATGACCAAGAAACGAAAACAGTTTAGAATCAGATCAGATGGCATGAATGTACCAGCTGATCTGGATCTACAGTGGTTGCCCATGTGATAAAAGTTCTATCATAAAAGTAAAGGGTAAAATAGATATGCGGCTGTGATGTTCATGCCTTAACCCTTTCCTCCATAGACACACCTTTATTGCATGGGCGAACAGTGCAGACCCAGATCAGCCGGCACACCTCGTTGTCTGATCAGGATCTGCACTGTTCGCTGTTTGATTCATCATGTTATTTTTGACCAAAATGCAACCAGTGCAGATCCTAATTAGATGGCATGGATGTGCTGGATGATCTGGATCTAAACTAGTCACACATGCATAAAAATGCGTATATATGGAGGAAGGGGTTACCGTCATCGTCTAAATATAAGCCACACTTGTATATAAGCCGCAACCCCCCAAAACCCCGAAGAAAATGGGTGAAAAAAGCCTAACTCTATGTATAAGCCGCGGTCTCTTTTTCAGACTGGTCGCCATTTTGAATCGCCGGTTCCATGTGCCTCAGCGTAGGCAACAATAGCCAGCTATACTTTTTCAGTGAAGTACATACGCGTTTGACCCATGATAATTATTATGTTTGACAATTTGAAGGTATAGACATTTTAAATGAAGAGTAATATTCGAGAAAATTGGCGGGAATGACATATGACCAAAATGTGCGAGTTTTAAATAAAATTCGAGTTGACTGTGTCATCTCAATATCTTGTCAAACATTCCATAAGAATCTCAAACATGGCATCATGCTTTCAGTTTTAACACCTTAGTCAAGTGACATACCCTCTATGACAGGTGAGACCAAGCTGCCAATTAAGGGTGACACTGATTTTACCATGGAAATCTTAAACATGTCATCTGGCTTTCAGAGATACACGTTTTTCTTGAAGTACTCAATCTGATATAACGCATAATTAAATAAAACGCGATCGACTCGTCGACCCCACTTTTTCCATAAAATATGTAAAACACTGGTAAAAGCCTGTTTGAATGATTTAAATAAGTGAAAATAATTACCATGATGGTGATGTCGGTTCTTACAAAATCCGCATTTTATTTCCATTTATCTTTAATTATTACATTTATAATCCGCATAATTTGAAAAACAGCCGTTAACTTATAAAAACCGCATGTATCCCTTACAAAAAACATGATCATGCTGTGTATTTCGTATGGAGGCAAAAAAATCGATACCGCCGAACATCAAATGCGACTTCAAAAGACGTTGTCGGCTCGAAACAACCATCCGTGTTTATTTCGGCTTTGCTATAAAAACGTTTGATCTACCTGGTAGTGTGCGCGTGTCATTATGTCTCCCCCCTCTGGGGGAGACATATTGTTTTTGCCCTGTCCGTCTGTCACACTTCCGTTTCCGCTCAATAACTCGAGTACCCTTTGACCCAGAGCCTTCAAACTTCATAGGGTGATAGCCCTTATTGAGTAGAAGAACCCTATTGATTTTGGGGTCAGTAGGTCAAAGGTCAAGGTCACAGTGACCCGAAGAGTGAAAACCGTTTCCGCTCAATAACTCGAGTACCCTTTGACCCAGAGCCTTCAAACTTCATAGGGTGATAGCCCTTATTGAGTAGAAGAACCCTATTGATTTTGGGGTCAGTAGGTCAAAGGTCAAGGTCACAGTGACCCGAAGAGTGAAAACCGTTTCCGCTCAATAACTCGAGTACCCTTTGACCCAGAGCCTTCAAACTTCATAGGGTGATAGCCCTTATTGAGTAGAAGAACCCTATTGATTTTGGGGTCAGTAGGTCAAAGGTCAAGGTCACAGTGACCCGAAGAGTGAAAACCGTTTCCGCTCAATAACTCGAGTACCCTTTGACCCAGAGCCTCCAAACTTCATAGGGTGATAGCCCTTATTGAGTAGAAGAACCCTATTGATTTTGGGGTCAGTAGGTCAAAGGTCAAGGTCACAGTGACCCGAAGAGTGAAAACCGTTTCCGCTCAATAACTCGAGTACCCTTTGACCCAGAGCCTTCAAACTTCATAGGATGATAGCCCTTATTGAGTAGAAAAACCCTACTGATTTTGGGGTCAGTAGGTCAAAGGTCAAGGTCACAGGGGCCCGAAGAGTGAAAACTGTTTCCGCTCAATAATTTGAGTACCCTTTGACCCAGAGCCTTCAAACTTCATAGGTTGATAGCCCTTATTGAGTAGAAGAACCCTACTGATTTTGGGGTCAGTAGGTCAAAGGTCAAGGTCACAGGGGCCCGAAGAGTGAAAACCGTTTCCGCTCAATAATTCGAGTACCCTTTGACCCAGAGCCTTCAAACTTGATAGGATGATAGCCCTTATTGAGTAGAAGAACCCTATTGATTTTGGGGTCAGTAGGTCAAAGGTCAAGGTCACAGGGGCCTGAAGAGTGAAAACCGTTTCTTCTCCATAACTTGAGTACCCTTTGACCCAGGGACTTCAAACTTCATAGGTTGATAGCCATTATAGAGTAGAAGAACCCTATTGATTTTGGGGTCAGTTGGTCAAAGGTCAAGGTCACAGGGGCCCCGAAATGTAAAAACCATATCCAGTCAATTACTGGAGTACCGCTTGACCCAGAGCATTCAAACTAAATAGGGTAATAGCCCTTACTGAGTAGAAGAACCCTATTGATTATGGGATCAGTAGGTCAAAGGTCAAGGTCACAGGGGTCTGGGCGCAGGGGGGGGGGGGGGGCGCAGGGGGGAGACATGCGTTTTTCACAAAAAACATCTAGTTTTTAGCTTGTGTGATGCAATAATTACTGAAATGTGATAAAAGCGATAAATTAAAGATAAGGATATATTTTAAATGATGGAATATGTTAGCGTTCGGTAAATAATAATTATTTTACTTTGGCGTTCGTAAATGTTGCTGATTATTTACGTACCGGTAATTGTATTTGCAGTAGAGTTATTGACAGCATTTCTAAGCAGTTATTTGCTTGTGGCAATGATAATTATTTTCGTTCGCACATGATTACCTCGTTGCATAGAAACGTCCCTGGATTGGAGATCATGACAAGTTGCAAACTGACGATTATTTTTATTGTAATTACCGGTACTCAAAATAAAAAGAAGAGTAAAAGATTTCAATAATAGTTTATTATTTAGTACATTCTTTTACCTTTTAAATATTTTCGAAAAAAAACAAGGTGTAGATGTGACAAATATCTCGTTCAGCGTCCGTATACCGGTGCGCTTGACACATTCGCCGCGGTAAAAAAAAAATCGGTGTTTTGAAGGCCTGGAAAAATGCCTTGGGAACCTACACCTATGTATAAGCCGCACCCCCAACTTTTTTTCGCAGAATCCTGGAAAAAAAGTGCGACTTATATTCAAACGATGACGGTAACATAAAAGCTTTGTCTTTATATTCTAAGGGGAATTCAACATTTAATTTAATTTCACACTTTTATTTAAGGTTTCACTTTTTGGCCTTTAAAATTGTTAAATGTGGAATGTAAAGAAGTGTAGAGGTGTATGCTTTTGTGTATTTTGATTATGGCCATTTGGCCAAAACGTTCAATAAAACAGTGAAATTAACCGAGTTGAAAAAAGCTTTGTTTGCTGCAGATTTCCCCATAAGGAATTGCCTTGTGGGTGTAGTCCAATACACTTCATTCACCTGATGCATTAAGAGTCCCAGACTGTCTAATTATCCCTACAGTCAATAGTAAACTGCATTTTTATGATATAATCAATAGAATGTCATTAATTATGGCTATGTCTTGGTGCATAAACCGTAAGACTTCTTTTAAACGCCAGTAGGGGGCATTACATTTTCTGAAAAGGGGGTGCTTATATTTATATTAAAAAATATTATTTTTATTCTAGTATAAGATTCTGGATATTGGATAATAAATATGGATTAAGTGATTTTTTTTTCTTAAAAAAAGCATAGGGGCATTTATTAGGTGAGGGGTGTTTAAAAGGAGTTTTACAGTACATGGTGTTTGCTCCAGTCGTTGAAAAATACTTGCGGAAATGACACACAAGAGAATTATATATTGATTGATCAGATTGATCCGATAATGGATTGAGTTTTTCAGCAGATCTAGATCAGTTAATTTATACAGTTGTTTGAAGTATGATTCATTGCAGCAGTCAGTACATTCGTAAAATAGCATAAATGATGGAATAATCCAACAAATGGTTAACCATTTATGTGATATGATATAGGAACCCTAAAGGGATGGGGGGGTCAATGGTTTATATGTTTTATAAAAAAGACCCTAATTTTAGAAAAAAATACCCTTCAGCCAAAATTGTAGAGATCAAAATGAGGCTTTTTGGAAATTTCAAGTCAGTTGGTCATCTCCCAAGTCAAATCGAACCCCTGATGATAACCATTATTATTTTTACTTGAAGCAAAAATCATATATGGATGCAGTGCAGTGCCATAAACTGGTCAATTTTTATGCCAGATTTCTGTTGAAATTCATTCAAGTTTTACCTTTTACTCTATCTTTACATCTTTTATGGCAGAGCTCTGCCTACTGGGCAATTCGGGCGACATCGTCGCCTTGGCTTTCCAAACTTCGCCCTTACAAAAATAAAAAATAATATTATTTTTTGTTCAATCTACATACGCTCCGCCCGATTTACGAAATGCCTGTCTAATCCAATTGAAAGCCGCATGTTTCTGCCCCAAGGCAATGTACTTTGTACGTAAACTAAAAAAATCTGTCATTATTTATCACCTGTGTTACATAATTACTTCCGTTCATTTGCACGCATAAGTTTACAGTATACAATTATATTATATGGTATGTGGAAACAGCGTTGATCCTGATCAGCTGGCAATATAAGGGTATAATCTATTGGTCATATTCCCAAAACAGAGGATCAAACACAAGGTCACTGAGTACAGAAAAAAAAGATTTCTATCAATAGCAATTTTGCTCATTATAAATATTAATAATTTAGAAGTGTTTGAATATTCATGATGAACTTATGAATATTAACCAGCCATCTGTTGCACATACTGGTACAGAATAGGATTATTGATTATTGGAAGTTTTAGTTATCCATTTCCAGGGCTGAACCAACATCTGGCACTAGAGGTATATAGACAGTGAACAAATAATTAAAAGTGTCATGATGGAGACAAAGATAAAAGCTTGTATTGATCACATTGTTATATTAGCGCAAAATGCCAGTTTGTGGGAATGATTTATTCCCAAGATGTTATCACAGATTGTTTAGAGTGAGGAAAACAGAAACCCAAGCCCAGTTTTTCCCTGTGCTGCTTTGATCAGTTATTGATTCCAGTAACTGTATGTCAGATTTCTGCACAAACAATTTTCGTATTATTTCTATCTCCGGAAATATTTAACAGCTTTGGGATGGGAATATACTGGTATAAAGCTGTTAGTCAGATATTTATGAAGAAAAAAATAATACTTGTTATGAAGCTTGTGGGCTAGACTTTGGAATTTGACCATCCTGATAATTGCTATTTAAATTTTTATAATTTATTGTTGGCATATTAATTGCCTGCTTAAGGGTTAGGACTAATGTTTTTAGGGTAAGAGGTTCCCCCAGGGTTAGGGGGTTCCCCAGGTTTGGGATCAGTGTTACATCTGGTAAGGGTTCTTTGTCTGGACTGTTTCATTTTTTGTAAAAGCCCATTTAACCCTTTCCTCCATAGATACACCTTTATTGCTAGGGCGAACAGTTTAGATCCAGATCAGCCGGCACATCCGTGCCGTCTGATCAGGATCTAAACTGTTCGCTTTTTGATTCATTAGGTTATTTCTGACCAAAATGCGACCAGTGCAGATCCTGATCAGACGGCATGGATGTGCCGGCTGATCTGGATCTACACTGGTCGCACATGCGTAAAAATGCGTATATATCCAGGAAAGGGTTAACCCTTTTCTCCATTGATATGACTATTATGAGGGTGAAAAGTGTAGATCCAGATCAGACATCACATCCATGCCAGCAGATCTGGATCTGCACTCTTTACCCATATGATATAACCTGTATTTAAAAATGTGTTTTGAAAGACCATTGTTTCCCCTGATAAGTTGCTAACTCCAAGCACTTTCCCCATCAGCATAAACAAGTTGTAAAACAAGAAATAAATAGATGCTCCCCAAACAATTCATATTTATGTATACATTTCTGGGCATTTTGAGGTTTTCAGTAACTTCCCAATTTATTATTTTTTCCATGTATATATTTTCTTAGATCAAATTGAAGTAACAACCTGCATAAAGTTCATATTCACAAACATCAGCAGATGTTGTGGCTATCAAATTATAATGGCCGATTTCTTTGTGAAAGAATTTAATGGATTTGGCTTATCTCCCTTGTGCCACCAGTGAAGATTTAGTCCAGCCTCAACATCCGTGTAGTCTGATCATGATTAACAGTGTTCAGTTCTTGGTTGGAAACAATCTGATAATTCTTAGAGTGAACAGTGTAGATCTTTATCAGATGCACAGGTGTGCAGGAGCTGATCTGGATCTACACTGGTCACATATTGGGTAACAGCTGATGTTATTGGAGAAAAGTTTTTTTGTTGTAGATGCATGTACAGTAAAACTCCTCATTAAGACTACAATGAAAATAAGACCACCTGGATATTAAGATAAATATCACATTTTCAATGTCCCTTTTTACAGTTTTGCACTACATGTATTTTCCACGCTGAAATAAAAACCACGCCCATATTTAGACCACTTTTGTCCAGTCCCAGAGGTGGTCTTAAGACAAGCCTGAAATAAAAACCAGCTGGATAATAAGACAACTATTTCAATGTCCCGTTTTACAGTTTTGCACTATTTTCCATACCAAAAAAAGACCACCCCACTATTCAGACCATTTTTGCCCAGTCCCAGATGTGGTCTTCAAAAGCGGGGTTTCATTGATTGAAGTTGAACCTGCCTTAGTAGCCACTTGCATTCAGCAACCACTTGTCTTAAACAGCCAGTTTGAATATGTCCTAAACTCATGATTTGTTCTAATTTTTACCTGTGTTAAGCAGCCGCCTGTGTTAAGCAGTCTTTTTTTTGTCACTCTTTTGGGTGGCTGCTTAATACAGGTTTTATTGTATCTGGTTTCAGGTGCTAGGACACAAGGAAGGACTCAGTGTGATGGAAGGCTCGGACCCTCTAGTCTTGTTGATAGGGTTGCCTCTTATACCATCCATGCTAATCCTTGGCAAGATGATCCGGTGGGAAGATTATGTGCTCAGACTTTGGAGGAAACACTCAGCAAAATTACCACTTTTCAAATACCTGTTTCCTAATGGTAAATGTTTTTGTTTGTTTTTTCAATTTCCTTTACAAAATTTAGTTAACTGGTATGAAGCTTTAAATAAAAAAATCTTTTATGCTTGATGCATCACTAACAGTATTTAATGTTTTCTGTCAGTTATTTTCTATTTTTGTCCAGCTAATTTGCTATGCTTAAAATTTGCTTGTGTAGGTTAAAAATAATGTCTATGGGAAGGGAGGTAATCCATACTGGAACTTTGGATTGATTAAGTTAGAGTTGTGTAACTTACACTGTGTTGTGGCAGTAATGATAGGGGTTTACACTAAGAAAAAGCTCTTGAAATGCACATCCATTAAACATACTGAACCAAATTGAAAGAAAGAGTTGTCAGAGGGTAAATTTTGGTATTAGAAAACTCAAAGCATTGTTAGTGCAAAAACTGTATAAGTACCATTGAATAAAGGAGTTACACCATTAATGCACCAAGTTGAAGTGTTTGATTTTTTGATGCAGTAACTGCAGGAAATTATTGTACAATGAACTAGTTTGGCAGTCACGTAGAAAAGTTGTTTACTATCTTACGCTGTTCGACATTTGTAATAAGAATGGCAAAACATACAAGATGATGCAGTCGTGTTGTGAAATACAAAACCAGTATTATGTAATCATATTATTATTGCTTTACAAGTTTCCTGGGTAATGACTGACTGAATTTAATATGACATCCACAAATCATCAAAAGTGAAAATAGTTTCTTACTGATACATTTACATGATTTTTGTGTTTTGTAATACTGATGGGTGATTGGTAAATAACTGGGACTTGCATCAGTTGGTTAGAGCCGAGAATTTGTGAGTCATTGAGAGTCATACAGCTGATTTATCATATTTTGTTGGCTTTTTATCTAGGTACCCTTCAATCTCCTAATGAAATATTCAGATTTCTAGCATATCCAGTTGTTCAATATTTTCTACCTTTCTCCCCACCTTTCTCTCTGGTGTAAGATAAACTCTGGTTGTGAAATATTTGATTGATTTGATGCTTTTACTGTTATATAATTGAACGGAAATGATTGTGAAATAAATTTAACGTAAATTATTCAGCTACCAAAATAATTAATTTTGGTTTATAAGCAAAATAGAAGAGTTAAAATTTTCCTGCAGATGCCACAAATTACATTTTTGCACAGGTGTAACTTAAAGAAGTTGTACTTTTCTCTCAAGATAAGCTATTACCCAGTAAAATTTCGCTGGGATTTGTTTCTACACACTTCCCTTGGTACCAAATTAAAAAAATGGCAAAAATTGAATCGGGCAAAATGTAATAATACCACAGCAATAAACATTTAAAATTATTTATGTTTTAGATGATGCCAGTCTTGCACGTATCCCTGCCGAAGCCTCCAATATATCAGACCCTATCTCAATAACTCGCATGCTATGTGGAGCACTCATTCTTCCAACCATTGCAACAACTGTCGGCAAGATTCTGTTCGGAAATGTTTCCTCCAACTTTCAGAGAACACTTTTGGTAAGAGAACAAGTGGAAAATTTGACCCTTTACTCCATTGTAGATCCAGATCAGCTGGCATATCTGCGCTGTCTTATCTCGATTTACACTGTTTGCATCTTGTTGAGAAATAACCTAAAAGCAAACAGTTTAGATCCTGATCAGACAGCACAGATTTCTCTTTTCCCATGCAGTGAAGGTGAATCTACAGAGTAAAGAATTATGACCAGCTGGCAGCAATATTTAATTTATATGGGGATTTTGGCCAGAAAGTTGGAAATTATCAAGAAACTACCCCGAGTCTGCCTTTAACAAACCCTCTTTCTGGAAATCTTGCATCCTACCCTGAAAGTATCGATTTATGGTAGGCCTGTGTTAAGAAAATTTATATGACTTTTGTTGCAAACTGACATTAAATATATCAAGGATAAGAAAAAAATTAAAATCTATTGATTTTCATTTAGAGAAAATCTGTATTAAAATAAAATTATGTTTTGAATTAATTGTCATAAGAAATAGTTATGCTCCTTTTTCCCTTAAATTTCTGACGTCTCCTTGTTTAAAGAATATGTTACAAAGTTGTTTTTTATGTAACAAAACTTGAATTGGATAAAACTTCAACAAAATGTATTGTGTTTTGTCAGGGTGGAGTAGCATTTGTGGTAATAAAAGGTGCACTGAAGATATATTACAAACAACAACAGTATATAAGACAAGGAAATCGTGTGATTCAGGATTACGACCAGTCAGCCAGTTCCCAGCCTAACACTGCAGAAACAGCCGGGGCACGAAGTTGAGAGCAGTATAGCTGGTTGCAGGACTTGAAGAGATTTTTGTGTGGCTGGTTCCAGTGCTTATTAAGTTTAAAATGTAGCTGGTTCCATAACTTGTGTAATTTGCCTCATAGTTTATTAAGTGATTAGTTTTCAATCCAACTTAACTTTGTCAAACATTTCTGCAGTTGCTGTTTAGGAGGATAAATAATTCTGTGATGGATCTAATTGTAAAAAAATGAAGTTTTTATAAAAATTTTCAAAGCAGTTTTTGTATGGCCCTTTCAAGGAAATGGCAATACAAAGGGATCACTTTGTCCGTCAATTGGTCTGTCTGTCTGTCAGGAAAACTTAACGTTGGCTATAACTTTGCCATTTTCTTAATAATTCTTCATGAAACTTTCAAATTATATTGCTTACGACAACACGCTCGTGATGATGCCTAATTCTTTAGGTCAAGTTCACATTTGATAGTCTTTAGGTCAAGTTCACATTTGATAGATATGCCTCTTTTAATACTTGGATTTTGACATGAAAACTTAACGTTGCCATTTCTCAATTTTTCTTCCTACAAAGTACCTAAGGGCAACACAAGTTTTCAACTGAAAATCCATATAGTTTGTAAAAGGGTTGGAATACGATCCTCAAAATGCCATAAAACACCCAGTGGTCTTAACATTTTCTATCAATTAAAGCTAGAACATTAATTTTTTCAAATGAGTGCTTTTACAGAAATTTATTATTGTTGGCCACACTTCTCTTATAGATGGAGCAATGAACCTAAATGATGTTAACTAAGAAGGATTATAATTTTATGTGTTATCAAAAGCCACTTTCTCTCGTTCATTTGTTAAATCGTGAGGTAAACTGTTGTTAATTTGTTATTGCTTGTCCGTTGGACAGTTACATTTAGTTTTGACAAATTAAGACTATTTCTCTCCAGCTCAGCTGTTCATAATTAATTGTCATTCATAAAAATTACAAAATAAACATGTCACTCTTGTCATTTACATGATAGATGTCATTGTTATTGGTTCGGATAATTAATGAAAGTTGTTGTAATTTGAAATGTAATTTCTCCTACAAATTCTATATAGGGCACTGACAGCAAAAGGTGTGTTTTTTTAATTTTTTGGACATTTTAGTTGTTACTCCTAAAATTACTTTTAACTTTTACTCCATATACAGTCAAATCTGTCTTAGCAGCTACCTGCATTCAGCAACCACCTGTATAAAACAGTCAGTTTGAACATGTGACATCCCAAACTGACATTTTGTTCTAATTTTTAACTGTCTTTAACAGCCACCTGTGTAAAGCAGCCACTTTTGTTACTCCCTTGGGTGGCTGCTTTAGACAGGTTTTACTGTATACACATTTTATATCCTGTTTTATCAGTTTAGATCCAGATCAGCTGGTACATGTGTGCCATCAGATCTGGATCTACCCTGGTCACTTTTTAATAATTTCTGCCCAAGAACAATGTAATTCCTGATCAGGGCTGAAGGTTATAAAGCTGAGATTGGAAACCAGTCTCAAATCTCAAGCATCTGATTGGCTGAAATGGCGACCAGTTGCCATTTCAGCCAATCAGATGCTTGAGATTTGAGACTGGTTTCCATGCTCAGTTTTATAACCTTGGGCACAGATGGCTTGGATGTGCTGGCTGATCTGGATCTACTCTGCACATGTGATAAAACTGGTCAAGGAAACTTGTCAAAATGTATGAAAATAACAGCAGATATTGAATGTGGGGTTAGTACTAATTCTTGCATGTTATTGAGCATGTACTTAACCCTTTCCTCCATAGATAAACCTTTATGGCCAACATCCCTGCAATCTGATTAGGATCTGCACTGTTTGCTATTTAAACAGTGCAGATCCTGATTAGTTGCAACAGATGTGCCGGTTGATCTGGATCCACAATGGTTGCAAATGTGTAAAAACGTGTATATATGGAGGAAAGGGTTTAATAAGTGAAACAGTTTGTATAAAAGTGCACTTGTTTGTGTGCCATCTGATCAGGATATCCATATTAAGCACAAGATGGGAGAAATTGATGCGGTAATTTCTTAAAGGGAAATTGCAGCAGTTATGAAGACAGTAAATATTGTTGTGATAGAGAGAAAAAAGTCAAAAATAGAGTTTTTTAGGGCTAGATTTAAGTCTAGTTGTCTTGTTAATAGAGACATGGCCCCAAGATTTCAAAACTGAGATTGGAGACCAGTCTCGAATCTCAAGCATCTCTTTGGCTGAAATGGGGACCAGTCGCCATTTCAGCCTATCAGATGCTTGAGATTCCAGACTGGTCTCAAGTTTGAGTTTTATGATCTTGGAAAATGGTTGATAAACAATAAGTTACTATCTTGACTGTAATTTATGTTTGTATATAGCTTCAATGATTGTGATATTCATTTCATATAATTGTATATCTTAAAAATATTGGTAAACATGTGGTTTACAAAATAAAGGTTCTTGTGGTAAACTGAGGAACATTTTTTTTGTAATAGCAAGATCAGTACAGTTGATATTATAGGGTTTTAACCATTTACTCCATAGATACCCCTTTTTATTGCATGTGTAGGATCATACTGAAAAAATCCCACTGGGCTCACCACTTGAATTTAGATGAACCTTGAAGATAACTTGTTATTGCAGATGTAAAGATATAGTTATAGTTAGCATGAATGAAGACCCATGGTGTGTTCTATTTTAAGCTTGACTACCAGAAAATTAAGATAGCTGTATAAGTGAGGTATTCATTTCCATTGATTTAGTGGGAAGACCAATACAAAATGTATAATTTTCATTCTTTCCTCCATATATACACATTTTTACGCTTGGGCAAACAGTGTAGATCTAGATCAGACAGCACATCCATGCTGTCTTATCAGGATCTGCACTATTCACTTATTGGTCAGAAATAACATAAAAAATCAAAAAGCGAACAGTGCAGACCCCTGATCAGATGGCACCAATGAGGTGGCTGATCTGGATCTACACTGTTTGCCCATGCCACAAAGGCCTGTATATGGAGGAAAGGGTTAAATATATATTAACTGATTAGTGAACAGAATGGACATTGATCAGACTCTATGTATTTGCAGGCTTATTTGAGTTTTATACTTGTCACCAATAGGGCAAAATCTTTTCTCAGCTTTATTCCGTAGATTCTGTGTAGAGCCAGATCATCCTGCACATCCATTGATCTGATCAGGATCTACACTTCACTATCATATTCATGCGGTTATGCAAAAAGTGTACATTCTGCTCATACAGCTTGAATGTGCAGGCTTTCGCACCAATGGGATAACAGCATAATCCCATAAAGTAACAGGGAGAAGGTTTAGCAGCACCCTGATCATGCTTGTTGTGCCATTGTTTGTTTAACCCTTTCCTCCATATATACATATTTTTACGAATGTGCGACCAGTGTAGATCCAGATCAGCCGGCACATCCTTGCCCTCTGATCAGGATCTGCACTGGTCGCATTTTGGTCTTAAAATAACCTAACAAATCATAAAGCGAACAGAGCAGATCCTGATCAGATGGCAGGGATGTGCCGGCTGATCTGGATCTACACTGTTCGCCCACGCAATAAAGGTGGGTCTATGGAGGAAAGGGTTAACACTTTACTCCATGAGATATGGCTGCTACTGTATCAGCGAACAGTGTAGATCCAGAGCAGCCAGCACATCTTTGATGTCTAATCAGGATCTTCACTGTTTGCTTTTAATTCATTTAGTCATTTCTGACCAAGAAGCAACCAGTGTAGATCCAGATCAGATTGCACAGATGTGCCAGCCGATCTGGATCTACACTGGTGGTACATACAATAAACCTGTATAATTTTATGGAGTGAAGGGTTAAAATCTTGTTGAAAGTTTGTTTATGCCAACAGGCATTCCTGGAAATTTACAGTACTGGTAAAAATATTTATAGTTGTAAAGGTTATAAAGAAAATAAAACAGATATTCTGGGAATGTGTACGTGATTCTTTTTCCAAGGCAGTTAACTTCTCTTGCCAACGACCGATTGTTTTTTACCTGGTCTCAATAGTATCCTGTCTTTCCAGGAACTAGTCTGAACGTAATATTTTTGCTGTTTCGGTATAATTCTTTATATTGCAGTCCTAGATTTCAGTCAAGGAAAATCATTTTGATCCTTATCATACATTAACCCTTTACACCATATTCCAGATAAATGGGTTTTATCACAGGCAAACAGAACAGATCCAGATCAGCTGGCTCATCTGTGCCCATCTAATCTGGATCTTTGTTGGTCACATCTTGGTCAGAAATAATCTTATGAATTTAAAAGCAAAGTGTAGATCCTGATCAGACAGCAGGGATGTGCCAACTGATCTGGATCGACACTTTCATCTTTGGGAAATTAACCATTAAAAATTGGCACGCCTATAGCCTATGTTATAACAGTGTTTAAACAAAAAATTATTGAATTTTGTTTAAGTATTGTCTTTAAAAATAATGAAAATTATCTTATTAAAATGTTTGTCAAAATCTGTTCAAAATATATAACCAAAAAAATATTTCAATTGATATTTTTTCTTATTAAGAAGCTTGTCAATATCCTTTTTAATATATAACCAAAGAAATATTTAACACTAAATGGGATGTAAAATAATGTTTTATTTTACTGGATAAAGGCTATTTATGCCCATGACTAGTAAGCTGGTGTATCCATTGATTCGTGTTGACATGTTTTGGATATTTTCCAGAGAGCCATAATATAAGTAATGTTGGTAATGGATTGATTGCCTCTTCGATGCCAAAATCAATTGAAGATCAATCAACAAGCTGTCTTAATCCTTTCCTCTATATACAGGTATATGGATTTTATCGCATAAGTGACCAGTGTAGATCCAGATTAGATGGAACATCCATGGTGTCTGATCAGGATCTAAACTGTTTGCGTTTTGGTCAGAAATAATCTAATAAATCAAAAAGCAAACAGTACAGATCCTGATTGGATGCCATGTATATGCCAGCAGTTAACCCTTTCCTCCATAGATATTTGTTTTAATCTATGTGCATCTAGTTGTAGATCAAGACCAGCAATCACATCTCTACCAGCTGATCTGGATTTACAATATTCACCTAAGCAATAAAAGTGTATCATCCATGGAGGGATAAATTTCTGAATGACAGCCTGTGCAGATCAGTGCGATCTGATCCGGATCTACACTGTTTGGTTTTAGATTCAAAAGGTTATTCTGACCATGATGTGACCAGTGTAGATTCAGTTCAGATAGCACAGAAATGCCAGCCGACCTGGATCTTCACCAGTAATGCACTTTAAAACCTGTCTTTTATGGAGTAAATAGGTAAATACCTGTTTGCTGTAAGCATTTTTGGTACACTGTAAACTTTGGCCAAAATGTTGGATGAATGATCTGTTGTTTGATCTAGGGTCTCATGACCCAAAATTGATAGGTAGGGAGTCACGGTCTCTAGTAAAATCTGCAAATAATGTCATCACAGGGGCATTTTTTTTTGTTTCAAAGACATAACACCTAAAAAGGTTTTACTCTTTAATAATTTAATAGTTGGAACTGCCATACACAACAGGGGCATAGCCAGGGCCTTTTTTTTTTCTTTAATTGGGGTTTAAAGGGGCAGCTGCCTTTTTGAGGGGGTCCAGGTGGTCAGGGCATGGTAAAGCTTAAGATCTTTTCACATAATAAATAAACTAACTAATTTGTGTTGCAGAATTTATTATTCATGTCTTAGTATCAATTCCTTTACCTCTCAGTTTTAATTGCATGTTTTAGCCATTTAAATTTACATTTTTTGTCCCACAGGAATTGTGCACATTTGTGTTTTGTGTGAAGCGACAGCTATTCATCAGCATACACTAGTAACAGTCACCACTAAGTTATTTATCTTCACAGCTACAACAATGGCATTTGTGTGATCTTAAAATGTGTGCACATTTTTTAGACAACTGTTTGTTTGCATTCTTGGTTGTTTACTTGAGAGGTACCTTGACATTCTGAGACATGATGTAGGTTTGTGACCAATATACAGGTCTGAGACTACTATATCATTTCCCAAAGACTAAAACATCATGTCTGGTTTTTATGACAATCATGTTTGGATATTAATAGACCACTTTATACTGGCAAAGAATGTTCTTGCATATCCCTATCACATGAGTGACGTCACATCATCAGGTATTTGACGTCACATATTTAGGTAAGCGACATCATTTAGAAAATTAGGGATGTTAACGTCAACGTTTTAGCGCATTGAAGCAAACAACAAGACGGTATAAATGTACACAAATTTTATGAACAAAAGAGGTAATTGCAAGAAAAAGTATCTTGCATGAGACATTCGGTTAAGATAGAACAATCTGTCATCTCGGGTGAACTGTTTTGGCAGAACTCGGCAAACAGATTTTACCATCTTCACCTCACGCTCATGCATGATACTCATAAACCAAGATGCATTCTGAGACAGCAGTCAAACATGTATCAACTTCCTGTTGTTATTGGTTGGGAATGGGTGTGGGGGGGGGGGGTGACAGCTGACACTAAATCTAGTAACCTTACACTAATGGAAATATTATATTTTATAATGTCTAGTCTACCTAAAAGAAACTGTCTTGTGCAGGTATAGTGTACTCATATCATACTTAGACAAGTCACAGCCCTGTTTAACATTGTTGGAGCCATGCTTTATTTCATGCATGCTTTACTTATAACTCCTTACAAGTCAATAAAAACATGAACAATAAAACCTTAACCGTTTCCTCTATATATATATGCCTTTCATCACATGGATGGGCAAACAGTGTAGATCCAGATCAGCCAGCACATCTGTGGGATGATGTTATTAATTGATTGTACATCAAAACCAGCTTTATGTTAATGCATAATTTTAAATTTTCTTGTTAATATGAGAGAGCAAATGCTTACTGCGCAATTTTCTTTTTTGTGTTGGTGACCTTGACCTTATCAAGGCTTATTTAACCCTGAATTTGTGTCGGTATATAATCGGGGTGAGTTAATTATTTGGACATTCGTTCCAAAGAAAGTAACATCTGAAATGAAAAAAACAACCTTGAACAAATATAATTACAAACAAATAGTAAAAAAATATCCCTGAAAACACCTTTTCTGTGACATGCCCAAATTTGAGTTAAGTTCAATGATAAAATACACCTAATCGTGTATCTTGAGGAGGATTAAGTTAACTCTGAGTTATTTGTATTTATTCTAAGTTGATGTTACAAAGATAATTTAAATAAAGTTTATGGTATAAATATAATTAAAATCAAGTTTATGGTATAAATTAATTAAAATCAAGTTTGTGGTATAAAGATAAATAAACAGAAGTTTATGGTTTAGAGATAATTAAAATTAAGTTTATGGTATGAAGTCAAAGATGATCCTATACTCCATATAAAATGTTTTTCTGCATGTGAAAACAGTGTAAATCCAGATCAGCTAGCATATCTGTGCTGTCTGATCAGGATCAACACTGTTCACTTTTTGATTCATTAGGTTATTTCTGACCAAGGAGCAAAAAGTGTAGATCTGGATCAGATGGCATGGATGTGCCAGCTGATCTGGATTTACAATGTTGATCTGGTGTAACACTGTTTGCACATGTGATGAAACCCATACATATGGAATAGAGTGTAAAGATCAATGGCTGATTTGTGTCATACTGAGCAAATTTATGCTTATTCTGAGATTATTTTTCAAAGTTTTTATTAAGTAACAAAAATTAAAATTAAGGTATTTATTGTAAATAAAGCAGTAAATCAAGTTTATTTGTAAATTTTTAATGATAAATGTGAACAGTTTGTTCTTATTTATGGCTTCACATTTTATATGTCCATCAGTAAATGAACAATGTCAAGGAAATTCAGAAAGTGGCCTGTCACTTCTAGGAAAGCGGTTAATTTAAAGGAATGAAATATGCATGTTCGCACATTAAAACTCTATTTAGTTTTATTCAGCACAATTTTCTCTGCAATTCAGAAAACAAGTTCACATACTTGTTGCTCCAGTGCTTTTTCTGCAATTCAGAATACAAATTAATATATTTGTTCATATTTATTGCTCCAGTTGTTACGACTTGGAATAAAATTTGCACAAGGACAAAATGCAGTCGAGAGCCAAACCAAATACTATCAGGCAAAATGTGGCTGTTATGATGATGCATGATTACAATGGCATTAAAGCCTTAAAGTGGAGGATGGGATTAGGGGAGGTTGGGGATGGGGGCATTTCTAGGATTTTACTTGGGGGAGAAGGCTGGATGTGTTAATTAATTAAAGGAGACCTAGCTGGGACTATATGCTTTGGAAGTTTTTTATTCGTGAACAGGATATCCTGAATTCTGACAATCAGAAAGGTTTGGGAATACATAAAAATAGTGATTGGACAATTTTTTCAGGTCAGGGAGGTGAACAACATATTGACTGGGCACTACACCCGTGTGTTTACTTGGTGATGGCCATAATTATGATCTATTCACTTAAAACAATTCAGCGGCCACCCTGTGGGCACTGATGTCAGCCCTGAAAGGCCATGGCCTTTTACAATTATTGGCAGAGAATTAGAGAAGAGAGTGCCTGCACATGCACTAAGTTGGGCCGCAGCCATTTGGCTTGCATGTACTTGATACCGCTTTTAATAGAAAAATTCACATATTCACCTCACTGATGGCATCCAGTAATCAGCTAGTTGCTGCCTGATGCTTTTAGTTGCTTGTTTTCCTATTTCAATCAGCAATAACTGTCCCATGCCCACTTGTCTAATTACTATGCTATGGGTTGAACTATGGCACCTGTCAGGTTTCAAAACTCACTGATGCTCTACCCTTCACTAAAACTAGATGGTTACCATAAGTTAACCCTTTCCTCCATATATAGGCATTTTTACGCATGTGTGACCAGTGTAGATCCAGATCAGCTGGCATATCCATTCCGTTTGATCAGGATCTGCACTGGTCGCATTTTGGTCAGAAACAACCAAATGAATAAAAAAGCGAACAGTTTAGATCCTGATCTGACGGCACAGATGTGCCGGTTGATCTGGATCTACACTGGTCGCACATTAGTATAAATGTGTATATATGGAGGAAAGGGTTAAGTTAAACTTTATTGATTATCTTCATCCTGACTTGACCTTAAGTGGTTAAGGGAATCTGGGTCAAGGGACGGCAAGCAGCAAAATGCGGAACCATGGATAAATTATAATTATATTTGTATATGAATTGCATTTATGATTACTGACCTTATTTTTAACTGTGACCTTGACTACTTGAGACTAATTTGTTTATCTTCGATTGATCATGAAAGTTACTACATGGAATAAATGGCATTTGTAGGATGATCTGGATCTATGCTGACCATGTGATATATAGGACATAAGCCAAGTCCTTGGACATGAAAGAAATCCTGAAATGAATGGACTTCCATGCATTTCTACGTCAGATTTAGAGGCAAACATTTAACCTCGACCTAAGTTTTGTTAATTTATGTGTTCTTCTTTTTATTTCGCTAATTAATAGTAAAATGTTAATTGAAAGATTATTATACAGTTTTAATGAAGAAGTTAATTAGATCTGCCTTTAGAATGAATGTTGTACAAAATTTAGGTCTACCAAGATTGCAAGTTATATACGCAGTGTAACAGACTGAAACAGTCATGTACGCCAGATGTTATTATAAATGAATTTGTCCTGAACTCTGTTTAATTGTAGTTTTACATATGTACCAGAATGTACCAAATGGTCATTACCCTTCAGTCCTCATAAGCAGGTTTGATCACATATACGACGACAAGTGTAGATTCAGACCAGCTAGCACATAAATGCAATCTGATTGGGATCTACACTGGTGTTTTCTTGTTCTGAAGTAACCTAATGAATCAAACAGCTAACAGTGTAGATCCTGATCAAATGACATGGATTGTTAGCAGATCCAGATCTACACTGTTTACAAACGGATAAGTCATATAATTAGATGGAGTCAAGAGTTAAATTATCTACAGTTAAAAACTAGACTGTGTCCTCAGGACACAGATGCCCCACTGCTGCATTAACATTTGTAACAAAATTGTGTATCAGGTATTAACAACATGTGGTGATCATGACTAGTAAATGAGGAGTAAGTGCCACAACATTTTATCATTTTATAACTAACATAAATAAAGGGCCATAACTCTGGTGAAAATGGTTGCAACACAAATTCTTTACAACAATCAACACATCATGTCTTATTATCTGTGCAAGTTTGAAAGAATTCAGCCAAATAGAAAATGTGGAATTGGTCTCACAAAATGTTATGACTAAATTAAACAAAGGGCCATAAGTCTGGTAAAATGGTCATATTTTTTTTTTACGTCCATCTACACATCCTGCTTGAAATACAGTGCAAGTTTGAAGAATTCTGCCAGATAGTAAATGAGGAATTGATGCCAAAAAATTTGATAACTGAAATTTACAAAGGGTCATAACTCTGGTAAAATGGTTACAGGAAAAAGTCTTTTCTTTTCTTTGGTGATGCCATGGAAAAAGGTGTCTCGGGTATATTGATGTCTTTGACACCCACCGATTTTAGGATAAAGTCTATTCAGAAGTTTTAATAGAAAATAGAAGCTGAAACATGCGCGCACTAGATTCTATTCGACTTTTAAGTTGCCCTACATTTGTAGCCATGCACATGTGCAGCTCACAATAGATCGGTCTATTTTGTTTTATTGTAAAACAGAAAATAAAAAGGACTTTTATTGAAACAAATTCACGAGTAGTTTTGAAATTTCATAGCTTCTGATTTTCTGCAAATGCAGGATAACTTCTAAACATGTTAACTATACTCCAGACTCGTAATGCTGATCTTGGTGCTGACTTTCTTTTGTGACGATTTGTTTCAGACATGGGGGAGAACAATTGAGTCGAACAACCAACCATCCTCTAGCTCTATCTGGACAACTTCCAAACAATATTTTTTTCCTCCTTTTACACGCCCTTTATGGCAAACAGTGGCTGATCTGGATCTACAAGGTCGCAAATATGTAAAAATGTGTTCATATGGAGGAAAGGTTCGATTCAAACTCCAAGAGGACTCAAACAAACATGGGCGAGGGGCAACCTGTGATCATAGGCCAATGACCTTTTACTATATCATATGTATGTCAATAGTAACTGAAGTATTTAAACAATTAGATAGGGCAACATTAAAATGAAGGAAATTTTATAAACCTTTACTGTTTTTCCCTATAACTCTATTTATTTTTACACCTCTGTCAAATTACTAGTCCAAGGTGAAGGCTGATTATAAATAACACCAAGTTTGCAACAAATTTTATTTTATTGTCAATATGACACATGGCTGTAACAGTTGAAAATGTATGATAATTTTCAAATATATAATGATACATTTTACACACATTTTATCACACTAAATACACATTTTTAAATCTTACTAAATGTTTAACAATAACTATCTTTAGCGACAGTTTATGGCCACTTGAAAATAAACAAAACGTTCAAGGCCGTCCATTTTACATTCATCGTTCCCTATCAACAACAACATTTAATGTGCTGTGAAGTTTTGTTTACTAATCTTCATTTCAGTGTGTACACCAAAAGCAAATGCAAACATCGTACAAACTTCATAAAAAATGCCTAGAAAGCAAATATAAAGCATCTAAATTTCTGAATTGTCAGAAAATACTCCATTTGTTCGCACATTATTCAGGATTTGATATAAAAATGATGTACCAAAAACTGCAAAATCTGTCTGGCTAGTTCTGTATCTAAGAAGCATGGATTTAGCTATTTCATTCATTAAGAAGTGCATGTCAACAAGTCTGTGAAAGCAAAAGGCACCAAGAAACCCTTTAAATTCTTATAATTTTGCGGCATGCTACACTGAATTTTCCAGTAAGTATCAGCTTATCAGAAATACTTCCACCAAACAATAGTTACGATTTTTACGGCATTGGCAAACAGTGTAGATCCAGATCAGCTGGTACATCTGTGATCTGATCTGGATATACCTTGTTCACTTGTTGAAGTATTAGCTGATCTGGATCTACAAAAGATTAACAAACATGGCCTAATAATAAAAATGCAAAAGAAATAAGAGCGATTCCATAGCAAGATTATGGTTAACAAAATTATAAAGCAATAAACGTACCAATGCATTTAACAATGTGTATTTTATGCAACATTTCGTCAATGTTTACGTGATGATTGTGAAAATTGAGGTAGAAGTTGTCTAACTTCCTCTAACAATGATTAATACTCCTCTACATGTAAAAAATGAGGCGAAGATTAACCCTTTCCTCCATATATATGCATTTTTAAGCGTGTGCGACCAGTGTAGATCCAGATCAGCCGGAACATCAGTGCCGTTTGATCAGGATCTGCACTGGTCGCTTTTTGGTCAGAAATTCTAAATCAAATAGCAAACAGTGCAGATCCTCATCAGACGGCACGGATGTGCCGATTGATCTGGATCTACACTGTTCGCCCACGCAATAAAGGTGTGTCTATGGAGGAAAAAGTTAAGAAATTTCACTGGGGACATGCTTTCTTGACAAGGCTCTATTAAAGATACTACAATATTATCATTTGAAAATAGGCTAATTTCGTTACTCATCATGAGGTATGTCATTGAAAAAAAGTGCACTCTGGGAAATTGACATTATTCCTTGAAATGACGTCATATAGTTGAGCAGACGACATTGTTTATTATGCGTTTTGTGGTAAAAAAACAACATGTAATTTTGTTAAAATATGTTTATAAGCTCACATATTTTAATTAAGTAATGAAGAAATAGTAGGTGAATGTTAGTTCTTTTCAACAATAGTAACAACTGAAATGCCAAAATTATGACAGAAGACACTTTCCAGTGGTGTGCCCTGTAAAAAATGTTTAACTAACAATTAATTCAATTATCAAATGCTTATTGTGCTATAAAAATGAACAGCATTAAGCGACTGCATTGTGTTTGAATATGAACCCTTTAGCCTGTGTGATAAGCCTTATATTGCATGGGTTACTAGTGCTGATGCAGATTAGCCACCATATCTTTGTCATCAGATCAGTGCCCAAGGTTATAAAACTGAACATGGAGACCAGTCTCAAATCTCAAGTATCTGATTGGCTGAAATAGCGACCTGTCACCATTTGGGCACAGTATCTTCAGTGACCACTTTTAAATTCTCAAGTTTATTTCTGGCCAAGTGAAAACTGTAGATCCAGATCAGCCCTGACATCTGTGCCATTTGATCCGAGTAATAATATACGCTGGATGCCCGTGCAATAAAAAGCATATCAATGGAGTAAAGAGTTACAATAGGAAATGATCAGTTTTAATGAAATCCAAATAAAGCCTTCTACAAAAAACACAACAACAACAACAAAATTAAAGCTGAATATTGAGAAGAATAGTATAATAGTAGAAAATAACAAAAAACAAAAATTTAAAGCATTTTTTACAACACCTTATGTGTATGCAAATAATAAAAAAAAAGAGAAAAAAAAGAACAATAACAACTGAATTAAAACAGAATGAAACCCTTTCTAAAAAGATTTCATTATAGCATTTGATGCCTTCATAATTTTGTTTGGCATACAAGGGCTGATAAAACCATTATCAACTTTGGCAGAAAAACAATTAAAAAGAAGTGAAATGTGTAAATATATAGCTTAACAAATATATTATTGAAAGAATCTGAATAATAAGGATAGAAGGGTATTTACAGTTAATTAATATGTATACTATTGAACAATTATAGAACATAATTTTCAAAGCTTATTTTCACAGGAGCAACATTTTGAGAACTTTTTTTCTTGCTATGAAATGAAAAAGGATTTAACAACTAACTAAACATTATCATTTTCAAATCAAAAATGATTTCAAAATCAAGTGCCGAACAGATTTCTGATAGAAATCAAGTTGATTTCTGATATCAAGTTGATTTCTGATATCAAGCTGATTCAGATAGAAATCAAGTTAGATAAAATCAGATCAAGCTTTAGAGCCGCCTGATCAATATCTATATTGTTTGTTTTAGATTCATGATTTTTAGATTTCTGGTCAAGAAGTTAACAGCTCAGATCAGTCCCATCTGATCTGGATCTACACTGATAGTCCATCTGATAAAAAGCGTATCTAAGAAGTAAACAGTAAGAAAAGTGCATGCAACATTTTTAATAGCCGTCAAAATAATAACCTGTCACTTTGGAGCATGATTTCATGCAAACTTAAGACTGAAATGAAGCACCAAGTCATGTGCCCAAGGTTATAAAACTGAGCATGGAAACCAGTCTCAAATCTCAAGCATCTGATTGGCTGAAATGGCGACCAGTCGCCATTTCAGCCAATCAGATGCTTGAGATTTGAGACTGGTTTCCAATCTCTGTTTTATAACCTTCAGTCATGAACATGATGTCTGATCATGTTTTGAACAAAGAACTATTATAAGGTTGGTCTGACCTTCTTTTCAGACAAACATACTTTTCCTGCCAGTTCCCAGCAAGTGTGTAGATTATTTACAGGTATATAATCACCTGTTTCTGATTACACAGTTTACAATACAGCATCCAGGTATAACACCAGCTTCCTTGAAACACAATATTTAACCCTTTACTCCATATATACACCTACTAGTATAGACGAACACCGAAGATCCAGATAAGCTGGCACATCTGTGTCATCTACTCTGGATCTACACCGTTTGCTTTTAGATTCATTAAATTATCTTTGACAATGATAAGGCCAGTGCAGATCCAGTTTAGAATGCACATCTGTGCCATCTGATCTGGATCTACACTGTTGCACATGCATTAAAACATGTATATATAGTGTAAAAGGTAAATGAATCTTAAATCCCATTACCCACTTAACATGTAACAACTTGGTTAACAACATGTTCAGACAATACATTAAAGAAATTAGGATTAGGTCTGCACTGTTTGCTGCCCAATCCATTAACCTCTTCTTAATATCCCTAGATGATTTAATAACCTCACAAAATTTTAAAGAAAAATGTTGCAGTACACAAAACAAGCAGGATACAGAATTTTTCTAATATGAAACAAACATTACAACTAACGAGTTATGCTAGGTGTACTTAGAAAAAGACAATCTCTCCTAACAGAAATACAATGCCTGTTCTGGTATTATGCTCTATAAAAAGTGCAAGATGCAAAAAAGTACTATGAAGTGGTGTTAACTAATAATATCAGTGTCTTTCCCAAAAATTTTCAAGGGCACAAAAATATTGCACTTGAATTATGTAAGTGTCCATAATTTTGTTTTGTTTTTCTTGAATTGTTGTTTGGGGAAGACACTGCAATATGCAATAAAAATTGAGCAATTTACATCATTTTGTACAAAGTTTCTTATTCCAAAAGTTAGTTTTTAAAACAGATTTTTCTGTCCTCATTTGACAGAGCTAAGAAACTTAGCAAAATTACTTAAAACTGAACTACACTGGCCATATTACAATAATGCCGCTCTTAATAAGAACAACAAACATAATTTTATAAACATAATGATAATTATATCAAGTGATCATTTATTCAAAACCTAAGTCTTAACTGACAATATGATTTTTACCCGTTTTCCTGAAATAAATTAAAATAGCTGCTTTAAGTAAGCAAGAATGAATTTCTGTCCAAAACTCATGTGTTTTCTTTACCTATTATGACATGTATCTGCATGCTAACCTTGTACTGTGCGACCTTGTCCTTAACCCAATATCAACTTCAGTAAACAAAATTAACATACATTCTTTTATCCCAGTTCAATAGCCTTTGTATTTATTGCATTGTCCAGGCTGTCAATCAAACTGGAACTTATTTTTTTTAACATTCTATTATAAAAGGTGAATGAAAATCTTTTTTTTTCTTAAGCTTTCCAATTCCTCAGTTCTGAGACGGGGCTTGAATTACAATCATATACATCCAATCGAATTGCTGAAATCTAAGACATGTCTCAATTCTTGGTTTTTAAACATTGGGATCAGTGTAGACCCAGATCTGCCAGAACATCTGTGTGGTCTACACAGTATACTATAACACTCAATAACCTGCATTAGTGTAAACATCCAAATGTAAGGGGAGACGACTGAATTACACCTTGTTGAGACAAGGACATTGTAAGTGAGCTAAATATATAAAAGTGATTCAGTTTTCAGCTTGGGCAATATATAGGCCTACGTCAAGGCTAACAGTATTTGTTTTGAAGTTTGTAAACATCACTATCTTGCACTTGGTAAAAATGTGTTTCAATACTTTAACCAATACATATTAAACTGTAAGTTTTGAGGGCTCTGCACAAAATAAATTTAATCTAAAGATCGAAAGAAATAGACATTGATAAGGAAGGAAAAGGTGAAAGCTTTCTAGCAGCGTTATTGATTAAAGTGTGTTCCAATGACGCAGTTGTTTCTAAGCCAACTCCTGGCCAAGCGATCAATATAGATCATTATTATTCCTTAGCAGCTTTTTTCCCACTTTACATCTCTCTCTTTTAGGTTCAGAACAGTAAATGAGAGGAAAAAATGTTGTTAAACAAATATAGGAAAACTTGTACAAAATCTACAATTCTTGTCTGGCCTAATATTAACCAATTCACATTACTTTTATATCCGTAAATTATGCTAATTAATGCAAATTAAACAGCCTATAGTTTTGCCACCTTTTTCCATTAACCATGTCTTGAAATTTAATGTAGATTGTGAAAGTCATTCAATTTCTTTCTTTAGTTTGTATGTTAACAGTGTTTGTGCAGAATAAATGAGTTGCAAGATAACAAAATACATTTGCCAATATTTATCAATGCAGTGTCACAAATTGAGAGCACACATGGCTGTCAAAACATTTTTGTTTGTTGTGCAACCATTAAAACTTTTCAACATACTCTGTTTAGCAATCTCATTATTAAAATGAAGCTATCTCGAGATTTGGATCTTAATGGGAGTTACGCCATAACAATTTTGCCACTGTAATACAAATGTAATTTTCTAGACACAGATTTATTAATTTTTTAAAATTTCATTCATTTCTTTGATTTCCGATAAGCATCAATTTAAAAAGATGTGAAAAATAAACAATTTTATTAAATCACTGAGCGTAAACTTTGGTTTGATTGCTTTTGGTAGGGTCGGAAATTTTGGGTAACTTCTTTGATATGAATTAATTTTAGTAAAAATCAGATTTCAACAGTGTTTATCTTTTATCGACTTTCATTTGATAAATGGAAGAGAACTTCTAATATCTTGTCACGTCCTAAAATATGCAGCATGGTGTTACAGATTTCAGACGGAATAAACAGTATTTTTCGTAAACAACTTGTTTCATTGACAAATGAACACCTAACTACATACACTTATAATATACATAATCTGTATACCTATACACTTAAATGTGAAACTATTGTAACTCTATATTAATAAACAAGCATATACAATAGTTTTGCATGTAAGTAACAAAATTGGCTTCAAGCCTAGTTTGCAGTGGTGAGGTATGCAAATTAAAAGCTTAAATGAATCGTTTAATGCAGTTGCACAATCTGCCCGAAAATGTTGTTCATTTAAATAAACATGTAGTTAACCTAATAAACACTCAGAAAATTGAATATATAATGTTCAAAACAAAAGAGAATTTGAATATCAAGCTATTTATGTACTTGATGATGTTTGGGATACAATTTTGTGTAAAGATCTGCTAAGACTATTCTGTTTGCAGGCAGGAAATACTACTGTGCCCAAGATCATAAACTGAAACTGGAAACCAGTCTCAAATCGTAAGCATCTCATTGGCTTAACTCTTTATTTCAGCCAATCAAATGCTTATGATTTGAAACTGGTCTCCATTCTTAGTTTTATGATCTTTGGCCTTGATCAATCAATTGTAGACTTTGTCAGTCAATTGTAGACTTTGTCACAATAATTTATTTTTTTATACAACTTTATACTATTTTTATATTATGAAAAACATATTTATTTAATATCACAGTTTCATTACAATATTTCGTCACCTTAGTGCAAAAAAAGTTTAAGTACCAATGAAATAAGGATGTTACACTGTTTTTGCACTAAGGCGATGATTTGTCCAACAAATGCTAACGGGCACCCTGAACGAGGAACCGTCCACACCTACACGATTTATTCAGTGTCATATTTGTCTCACAAAACAGCGAATGTCACATTTGTCACACACAAATGGATCCTGAATGAGAATTTGATAAGCCTTCAAGTAGTTTAATGCCCTAAGAATCATGAATGCAGTATCATGCCAACCTGAAGATGGAGAGGTATCCCAGCATTCTTTTGAAGGCTTTGACTTGGTATTATTTCAGTACACATATCCTTGTTTCTTTGGTACGTACGTCCTTATTGCAAAGGTGATGCCCATGTGGAGTTTTGACCTTTAGAGGTTCTACTAGTCTATTGATGTTGTTTTGGCTACTGCCAACAACATTCCTCTCCCTCAATAATTACTATCACAGCTTCTACACTTTTTCTGGAATCTACACGCTTTATCCTACCAAAAATGTTCCGGTAACAGTCACATTGGCAAAACACAACTGTTAGCAAACTCCTTATACTGGCATATAAGGTAATTGATCATTCCGCAGTACTTGTATGGAAAATGAATGTTAAATGCACTCTAAATGTCCGCATCAGCTTTTAATTATCAAGCTGATAAGGCAAGCCCATTAATGTTAAACACTATAACTATGATTTCCTCCTTTAAAACCAAGATAATGCCTCTATGAGTCTATCTTTAATGAAAAGTGGAACATTACCACTTTATTTATTAAAGCAAT
Organism: Corbicula japonica; assembly: GCA_038501625.1. Classification (NCBI taxonomy): domain Eukaryota; kingdom Metazoa; phylum Mollusca; class Bivalvia; order Venerida; family Cyrenidae; genus Corbicula; species Corbicula japonica. Next base: position 321,856 of record JAZAYU010000374.1, on the reverse strand, counting down.
CGCAGAGATGCACAGCTGACCTGCTTTTCTCCAGCTTGCCTAGGTGTCAATCAATGCATTTAGGGTGTCACTATGTTTGGAATAAGCGCCTATTCTATGGGTGGAGGCACTAGTAACAAACATCTAAACTGGGAGGTTCAGCTTGACACCCACTTTTCAAGGAACGTATTGTTTCGTTGAAAAAACAATCGCAATGCCCTTGAAATGATGTACGAGTTGATTTTCTCTTGCATCTTCGCAAGACTTTAGATACACAAGTATGACTTGGTATTTAGTTTATTGCCATCTGTTGCCCTCAGATTCACAAGTTTCAGTAATATGGCGACGAAGTGTCCACGTGTTTCCAGCAACTATATTCTGACCAAGAGTCCACTTTCTTTAACGAACTTGCTGTGCTCTTCGGTAAAGATTCCATTAAATGATTCGGATGAGGTGAACTGAAGTCTGTTGGAATAATTTCATAATTTGCACCACTGTTGTTATCCCAATTTTGACCGGTGGGTGTTTCAAAGCACACGGCAAACTGAACTTTCTTGTTTGTGTCTGAGTGTGTGTCTATTTCAAACTCGAATGAAAATGTGTCAAAATTGTGCACCAAATTCCCGCCATATGGCTGAACATATTTCGCTTCAACATCCTGACTAGTAACCCACGAATCAAATGTAACCCTAACAAAAACACGCTTATCAAAGCAAATGTTCTTTACTTTGATGGTACCAAGAACATTATAGTCTCGCAAAATGACATTTTCTAGTGAAACGCTACATCTGTCAACTTTTTCACGAAATGCCATATAGTCTGAGGCTGGCTGGGAAAACTCAAGTTTGTATGGTGGTAAACCAGACGCTACTGGTTCCGCCCCTTTCGTAATACTCTTGATCACGTCTGCTGCGATACACGGTGGTTGATCGGAAGGTTCTGTCATAATACGTACTGTTGCAAGCGCAAATCCCTTATGATCTGCAAAAGAAACCTTCTTGTTGATTCTTGGAGAGCAAGGACTGGTTGGAGTAACCCTCCCTGAATCTGTTGAAGTTTCGGAAGTTTCTCCGTCACTTGTTATTTCGTCTTTCTTTATAATTATTGGTTTGATACCCTGCCTGTGTTTTCTGAGGTTTTGCCTGTAATTTCCATTTGTATCAAGGTTTACACCATTCATGCAACCTTCATAATTATAGTCTTTTTCGGCAATTTCTTGCTGTTCCTCTTCCCATCTTCTTGCAGCCTCTGGACTGAATGCCAGGCTCAGAAGATCAAGGTTGCTAGCAGGAGGGCTGGAAGATAAGAGGTAGGTAGCGAAATCCATAGGCATCTTCGATGTCTGTACCACGCGAGGCAACGTGTCAAAGTCGAACATCTGTGACTCTGAAAATACAAAGCAATCTTCTGAAACAAAATTATTTAAGTCTTCTCAGGGGTGGATCCACAGAGGGTTCAGTATGGTTGCTGGAACCCCCTTTTAGGGCATTAATATTTTATTTTCACGAGGGATTTTCTTTGCTGAAAAAAAATTTGTTAAATCATTATATTCAGAAAGGGGTTTAACACCATTTACCAGAACCTGAATTGAAATTTAAAATTGCAAAATATTTTATAATTTGTTCATGTATTTATAATTCATATGTACACCAAATAAAATACCGTAAGTACTGGAATAAACAATCTTTATACATGTACATGGAGTGGACATCTCAGTGGCTGATCAAGTATCAATGTTCTTCAAAGCTTTCAATGCTCCATTACATGTATGTAGACAGGGTCATGTACATTTTACATGTACATGAGTAGGTACTGTAAAAGCAGCCAATTAAAATTAAGTACTTATATACAAGATAGAGTTTCAGATATCACATGATATCACATTTCAACATTCTGTCAAAAATGTAAATTAAATGTATCACAATGTAACTTCACTACTCCATAATACTCAAGTTTTCCAACATGGCTGCCAACTTGTAATAAATTAAATACTGAACTGAAATACACTCAACAATCCTTCCTCGATGACAATGTTTACTTAATAAATCCATAAAAATATAACAATTTTAACCAATTAAACAAAATCATTACCAATTTCGGTGAGATACATGCTTAAAATATTGTGTTTTCTCTCAAACTGAGACCACTGTCATGAAGACGGAAGAAACACTCCAACAACCTCGCCAGAACAAAATCAATACCGGTAACTGGCAATCCTAGTTGATTTTATCATGAATCACGTTTCAACAAAGGAGCATGTGCAAACTATGTGCATGTTTTTTAAAGCCATTTTATATGAACTTGCAGTACTAGTGTTTACCAGTCATCAAATGCAGTCGTATAAGAGAAATGCAATGAAATGAAAGGAACCAAATTGTGATAAACTTTTCAAAGAAAAACTACAGCATGGCCATTAAAACAAGCTTTCTAGGGCCCAGTATACATGTCCTCGTAGGAAACAATCTGATTGCACTTTAATTTACATGTATGAGGATTTTCAGTAAATTCTCCAGTATTTATTTTTATACAACATAGATACACTAACTGATAATGTGTGTAAATTCAATAATGTGCTCTGGGTTTTATTTTTCAATGCTAAAAGCCTAAAGAAGGCTACAATGAATACCCAAATATGGTATTGCCTCTACAGGAAACAAATCAATTTAAAGGAAGGTAAAATTTGGTGAAAATAAAATCTGAGTGAATTGATAAATAGCCTTTCATGTGCCATCTGAAAGTTAATTTAAATATTCAGTATAAAACAATGAATGCATGTACATTTAGAACTAAATGAAACCTGCTACAGTTGCTGTTAAACATGCATATTAAAATACAGGTAGTTCTCCTTTGCTTTCATCTGGTGGAATTCAATTTCTAAACTGCATTCTGTACTTATTCATTTAACGACTGTACACGTGTACATAAATCTGCAATTCAAGGTGAATTAAAAAATCAGCAACTACACAGCTGTTAAACTTGAACTTGAAATTTTGAACTGGATATGTGTCAGGTAGCGAAAAACGGTTAAATCAGAACAGGAATTACGACATTTTGCATTCGCCAAGTTTAACTTTGTGATATTTATAGCACTTTAATTTAAACAGTTGAAGGTGCTGTTTAAATCACATATAAATTAATAATTAAAAAGGTGGGAATAAACACAATGTTTGCTTCTCAAATAACAATATTGATTAAACCTTTTGTTGTATTAATCTGATTATAATATTGTTATCAGAAATTCATTAATGTATACATTGGTGCTAATCTGATCATAAATCTTATCCTTTTGACAGTACCTGCCATCTTGGAGTCATTCACCCCAGAATTGTCCAGTTAATGCCCAGTGTAAACAATTAACATGTCGTGATAGTAAGATGATGTGTGCATGATACCTGTTCACAACAATGACTCTCCCAGCACTTTACCATGCTCTCACAGCATGTTGTGATATTGCAACACACTAAAGATTTTTTCCCACATTATAACACACACTTTTCTCCGATAATAATATTATATTGTTACAATAACAAAATACCTTATATTTCTGTTTGTTTGTTTTGCCATATTGTGTTGTTTTTTTTTCTTTCTTTCTTTTCATGTATTTATTTCACAGGGATTTGAAATTGGAATTTCCCTATGACATGAAATGTGCACATTATGTTATGTATGTTATTTAGCAATGTTTTTTTGAATATGCTAATAAATTCTTTGACTTGACTGCAATAATCTCTCAGTTTTTTCATTGTGTAAATTGGAAAAAATCCTCGTCATGTTCACAGAAAGGCTTTGCTAATGACCTGCTATTGATCTTAAATTTTAAAGCGTACATTGTACTTAATCTCTGAATATTTTGGCTTCAGTTTTGTTAACATGTCCAATTTCTTTATTTTAAAAGTCCTAAGTTGTTGTTAAATTTTGATCAATCAATATTGAAACTTAAAACTTCTTTTAAAATGTTAAATTATATTTTATGGTTCCATGTCTTTATAGCTGCCAAAATTAGCACATGAACTGCATGCACAGTTATTAACCCTTTACTCCATGGGAATGGAATATGGCTGTTATCCATGGGCAAATAATGTAGATCTTAATCAGCTGTCACATTCATGCCCTCTGATATAAATCTACAACATTCACTTTTTGAATCTGATTCATTAGGTTATTCCGGACCAAGAAGTGAACATTGTGGATCCTGGTCAGACGGCACAGACATCCAGGCTGATCTGGATCTACACTGTTTGCACATACAGTATAACCCATATCTATGCAGTAAAGGCTTTGATTAGGCTAAAACTGACCAGATTGTTCTGGAATGCTGTGGCCCGATGAGCCAGGAAGCTTCATGGGGAGCCTTGCAGCTTCTTGTTCATAGCTGTTGAAGACCATAGCCGAGATATATCAAATCATTGAATGTTACAGAACTTCAGAAGACAGAAGCTTCACAGGGATTTGAAAATGGAATTTCCCTATGACCTGAAATGTGCAAATTTCAAAAGGTTGAATAAACCTTTGATTTAGATATATTTGGTTGACATCCCATGTGTGACAACCGTAGATCCAGATCAGCTTGTTTGTCTGCATTCTTATCCAGATCTACACTTGTTGCTTTTACAGTCTTTTTTGACAAGAACTCAAGCAACCAATATAGATCCTGATCACATTGCACAGATGTGCAGCCGGACCTAGATCTACATTGGTGGCACTTATGACGAAGCTATCCCCTGTACCACTAAGTACAACTACAGTGTACAGTCCTATCATTTTAATTTCACGGGTATCAATCTCGTGAAGAAAACGTTGCCTGGTACCCTATCTAACGTAAAAAATAAATCATGCAATTTCCTCTTTTACATCTTAATTTTCCTGGTCTAAGGGTCTAGTTACCGGACCCAAACTACAAAACACTTTTCTCGATCAATTTTTTACGTTATTTATGAATTGACGTCTGCACAGTGGGAAAACTTCGACGAGTGAAGTCCCGTCATTCATTTATATTTATCTGATTATATCTACTATCTAGTGAATTACAATATGTTAGGAAACTTTGAATAAGGATACATTTAAGAATAAGGATACATTTAACAACGTAACATGCCCATAAACATTACATTCCATTAGTAATTATTTTAGCGGAATTCACGAATCACGTAAACACATCTGAATCGATCACGTTTTCAAAATTTCAATGAAAACAAATTACAAGTTGTTAAACATAATAAGTTAGAATTTCCCTACCTTTGTCTTTCATTCAACTTGACGGTAAATATATTAAATATCCAGTAAATAAATATTTACTATTCGATGTTACTCGTCTCTGGCCACAACAACAACTGTCTCCATATACTTCCAATTAGCAGAAATTCAAGGTCGGTCACGTGATAGCCTTGACGAGCCAATGGGTGAACGCTTATTAATAGCGCATCCAATGAAAACATTGACCTAGCAAATGTTCAGCAACTGGGACAATGTACATGTCGTGCATGATTTGTGGGATTACCATATGTAATCAGAGTGTTAATTGAAAATAAAATTATTTGAACTCGGTATTTTAATGCGAGAAAAACTAACAACATGGAAATAATAAATGGCCAAAGTAGGCACGCATTATCCTCTTAGACAATTACATCGTTCAACGTAGACCTATTATTTCTGGGAATGAAATTTACAGATTTTGTAAATATGACATTTCCAACTTCGAATCTAATTGGAAACGGCAAAAAATATTCGGAACTTTGAATCTGACATACACCAACCCAGGAACATGTAGAAATCTATTATAATCTGCCAGGGGTCTTTTGATTGTTGAGATATATTTATATCTGAATAGACCCTGATATCTGCTGATAATAGTCTATTGGGATAAAACTTAGCGTATTATATTACAGTCTTCCTAGTGTGCGTATATATTAAGATATGTTTTGGATAAAGACTGGCAGATTGGCTGACACTCTAGGGCATGGGCGAAGTGAAAAGATCACCTTCTAAAAAACCGGACGAATTAACATTATCAAACGCATTAACTGCGTACCGGATCGTTTAGACTGCAGCAAATTGGAGCATACTTCAACCGTTATAAGATTGAAGCACACTTCAACCGTTAGGAGCATGCCCTCCCCACTACCACAACAATTACACATACTACACACCTTATAATACGCAATGTCGAGGACATCTTTAAGGGAACTGGCCTAGTAAAATCCAGTATGCATTAACATTTCACCAATACATTCACGTCCTTTGGTCTTGAATGATCACTAATTTATGTATCCATGAACATGCGAATACATGCTAAATGCATTTCCCGAGAAAAAAAAAAAAAAACTTCAATGAAACGATCAGTTGGCGTTCACCCGCTGACCGTATCTCGTACTTTTAACACATGTTTATACATGACCAGTGATCAGCTGACCAACTAGGTCAGACGGTCAGTCGCTCACGTCTGTAACGATGCAGGTCATATCTACTAGTTTCAATAATTCGACGGCAAGCACAGACCCATTATCATTCTGACTGGATTGCTTTCTTTCAAAATATCATTGAAACAAATGAACAAATGAGCTAGATATTGCAATACAATTCTGTGAGAAATTGTTCAGTTGTCTCTGAATAATAGACCGTCTGTAAAACATTAAGTTACTGTTATACTTTTTCTTGTTATAGATGTCTATTCCTTTACGAAGGACGACCATCGTATATATAGAAAAGTCCTTGTTGCGCACAAATAGTTGGGCTAGTATATCTACTATATCGCTGACCGTTGGCGTAAACTTGTTCAATCTGGTCAAGACGACCACGCAGTTTAAAGCGACCCGGCCAAGCTGGATCTGGGCATGTCCGTCCCGGACAAGCAGAGGAAATATGAAAATCCAAATAGCTATTTGTTGTATATCTTTGGAAAATCAAAGTCTAAATATGGAGAATGTATGGCATGGTCTTCTGGTTGGGAGCAAGATTTCCAGTAATATGATTCGTTTGGGGCAGTCTTAGGGAAGTTACATGATAATTTTTAAACTTTCTGGACAAATACCCATAAAAATTGAAAATGTTGCTGCAATTAAAAGGGGATTCGAGCAACACCACTGAATTTCCTCTGGATCCGCCTCCGTAATAAAGCTTTAACTACTTTTTATAATGCCGCTACCCGGATGATAACGGACCATTGTCATTTTTGCGGAATTTATGGTTATTTTCAAAACAGAACAATGTCAACAACCGAAGGCCACTTTGAATACCCCCCCCCCCCCCCCCCCGAAACTTCAGCTGGGTTCGGAATGTACGACTGAAAAATATTATTAATAATATTATTATCGACGAAGGTACGCCGTGTTTTACTTAACACCATATGAAAAGGGAGAAAACTTGAAAACATAAGTAATATATTTTTCGTGTGTAATAAGAATGAAGACATACGATTCCCTTTTTCAATTTTTAACAATTTTCTTGTAAAAAATACAATATGTAAAATGCCACAATAGTCCTCACTCGACCATAGAATCTCGGGGGAGGATCCAGGGAGGGTTCAGTGGGGTGGCTAGAACCACTTTTTCGACCAGCGGTATAGTTTTCAATGGGATTTTGACCAGAAATTTGGAAATTACCTTGTTACTTACCCTGTCCCAAACCAACCTCTTTCTAGAAATCTTGCACCTGACCCCGCATAGAATCTATGCTGATTGACAAAAAGTCTTGTCCGGTCTACAGTTTCCAGTACATTTCTTTACCGGCAGTTCTGGCTCAAATTCCAAAATTCATTTTTTATTGGATACACATGATTTTCCTTTTTCCAACGATACCAAATTTATGAGTGTGCGATAAAAACTTCATGCGTTTAAAAGATAATATGGAAAACCATACCGGACAAGACTTTTGTCCACGAGTATATTTTCCACCCACAATACACTGCATCAAAAATGAGATCTTGTCCATCATAAACTTATTTTATACATGCTAATGGACAAAAGTATTGTCCGGTCTACAATTTGCAACATCACTCTTCCTGCAGTACTGGCTAAAATTCCAGAATTCTTTTTTCTTTGAATGCATACGAATGAACTCTTTCCATCGATACCAAATTTATGAGTGCGATAAAAACTTCTTGCGTTTAAAAAGAAATTATGGACGAGACTTTTGTCCGCGAGTATATTATTTAATGGAAGCGATAAGCGTTTTTGGGATAAACAGGATATATATTTGACAACAGAAAAAAGATACATGCGAGTTATTTTAAGCCATCTGATACCACCCTGGCTAACCTGGTATGCTTCGCGAACGGCACTACGCCGCGAATACGGCATACGCAACGCTTTAAACCGGCATAACCCAAACTACAGGAGGTTTTGTGGGGGTAAGGTAAGAAAATCGCAAAGTTTTTGGCTAGATTTCACAAAACCTCCTACATTTCCTTAATATGCACAATGGATCTTCTGTACCTGCATATAGGCTTGCAGGTGTACATAAGTTATGATGGAATAAATGTTTATTAGCAAATCTTATACAATACTATTTTGTTCGTCTTCGTCAAGCAGACGACGAAAGAAGCGTGCAATTTGTGCGCAGTGATTGCCATGACACCGCCGTACAGTCGTTGGAAGATCGCCGTACGATCGCGCTAGCGCCACTGTCGACCACAGCGTTCGCACTGCGAACCCTGTGGGCGCTCGCGGAGCATCTGGTGTACTGAAGGAAACCTAACTGCACTGCTAAGGCTGCAGAACGCCGAGTGACGGCGTTTGTTTTGTGCATGCTCAAAGTGCGCGCCGTCGGTCGGCGTTCATGTGACCCAAGGCACGTACTGGCGAATCCACTGCGTTGCTTGCGACTGTACTGCGCGCATTACGGCATTTCCCATTTTTCTGAACGCAATCCTTTTGTGTCACGGATTTTAAAAACATATCATCGCAAATAATAATACTGAGTTCATTTATTAGAGCGCAATAAAACATATGATCTTAAATCATAATACTGAGTTTATTTATTAGAGCTCAATAAAAGAAATAGCATTTTCTAAATATGCCGTTTAAGCGCGGTAGATATGCATTGTCATCTCAGAGATCGCCGTACAAGCGCCATTTTCAAGAACGCCGTGAGATCGCAAGAAAAATGTGATATTTTTCGTGAAAATGTACATGTCACGGCGTCTTCACTGCGACCAATGCGTTGCTACGGAGCTCGCATGGCGTTCTGTAGCGTTCCTACGGAGTTCTTCTTGGCGATTGCCTGCGCTCTTACGGCGCTTCCACTGCGTGCACTGCGCTTTCACCTCAGCAGCGGCCTTAACCCGTCTTAGCGAACATGTCTGTGTATATTTCGCAGAATTCCGCCAGGGTACAGGGACAGATGACTGAACTGCAACCGATGACGACTGTGGTCCGTAACCTTCTCCAGCTACCGTATCTACCAGATCCCCTAGTAGTGCCGTTACCCAGTCTGCCGTACTAGCATTAAGTTTGTCAAAAGTTATAGGCGACACTATCGACATGCCCGACATCTCATTTGAAAGTGCCGTCACATTTTAAACTAAGGGACCCTGAGAAATACATTTACCACCGTGTAAGGAACACACAAAATGTGTGAACTATGTCATTGATTCTATATATTATTTTTTGTTTGCATATGTTGTACATTTTTAACATTTTGTTTGTGTTTGTCATGCAACGCCAATGGACGCGGTAGAAGCGCATATGGGAACGCAAAGATCGCCGTAATAACGCGGTAGAAGCGCATACGGAGCGCAATGATCGCCGTAACAGCTCCATGCAGTCGTCGACAGAGCACAGTAAAATATTTAACAAACCGTAAACGCGCCATTACAACGCCGTGCTATCTCCGTGCAGGCGCCACAGCGTTCGCACTGCGACCTTCGTGCGCGCCCGCGGAGCTCGTGTTGCGTTGTAGGAGATCCCACTGCGCTCTTATCAGAACGCCGAGCGAGGGCGTTTGTTTTGTGCATGCTTAGGCCGGTATTCCATAGTTCCGTGATGCGTGATCCGTGCCCGTGTTTTTCGCTCACTAAAGATATTGTTGGGTATATTCCATACCTCCGTGTCCGTTACACGTCGCGGACACGGAGGTATGGAATATACCCAACGATATCTTTGGTGAGTGAAAAATCGCGGACACGGACGCGGACACGGAATACGCATCACGGAACTATGGAATACCGGCCTTAAAGTGAGCGCCGTGGCCAGGCATTCTATGTGATCCCACTGCGTTTACTGGCGATGTCAGTGCGTTGCTGCGGCGATGTTTGCGATCGTACTGCGCTCACCTCGGCGTTCTTGGACGCCGTGAGAACGCGACCCTAGTGTGACAGGGGTTTTATGTGGCGATGAAGGAGACCTGACTGCGTTGCTACGGTGACATTGCAGCGACTCCACTGCGCTCTTTTCAGAACGTCGAGCGACGGCGTTTTTTTGTACTCGCGATCGTACTGCACCTACCTCGGCGTTCTTGAAAGTGGGATCGGCGTAAGAACGCAGCCCTAGTGTTTACTGGGGTTTAACATTTTGCATTGGCATCACGACCTGCTAAAATCATTTGAACGTAAATCCTAAGTACTATTAAGGGCCGTATTTAGCGCTGCAAAAGCACCGAGGCAAAGAGTTTCTAAGAATTCCGGGAGGGGGGGGGGGGGGCATGCTCATCCTGAATTTTGTCGAGAGGTGCAATTTGGTATATATTACGGGTGTTTATCATCAAAATTCGTGCTTGAAATTTTACGAAATGTATACTAGATATATCAATTTATTAAATTAACATATATTAGTATCGAATTTAACATTAACAGAAAGGGATTGGAGTAGTCTAATTAGTCTTGTGGAGCAGGGTATTAAGATATCCCTTTCCTCCATATATACACATTTTTATGCATGTACGACCAGTGTAGATCCAGATCAGCCGGCACATCTGTGCCGTCTGATCAGGATCTGCACTGGTCGCATTTTGGTCAGAAATAACCTAATCAATCTTAAAGCGAACAGTGCAGATCCTGACGAGGATGTGCCGGCTGACCTGGTGCCAAGGTTATAAAACTGAGTTTGGAAACCAGTCTCAAATCTCAAGCATCTGATTGGCTGAAATGGCGACTGCTCAGTTTTATAACCTTGGGCACTGGATCTACACTGTTCGCCCACGCAATCAATGTGTGTCTATGGAGGAAAGGGATAATTTCCAACTTTCTGGCCCAATCACCTAAAAGGGGGTTTGATTGACCTCACTGAACACCATCTGAATTCACCGCTGGCTCCAATCATATTCACAACATACACAGTCTAAAATATTATCAAAAGCAATTACACTTGAATTTACTCAATAACGAATGACTATGCTAGTCTGAACATATATTATGATGCAAGATAGTATCAATAAATATGATAAATTTATTGGAGGTAATAGTAATTTCAGAGTTTATTGACTTTGTTATCAATGAATATGATTGTGTACATTTATTGAAATTAGACTCATTTCGTCAGTTTATTGACTTTGTAAGTAGTATAGTTATAATGCATGATAGAGAAATGTTTAGAAATGGCAAAATTAGCCATTTTCTTTTCTTGACAAAAACGAAGAGCAAAAAGGGGTATAGATCTAAATCTATAAAATGTGAATCTTGGCCTACAGATTTTAGCGATATTGTAACTCTGTTGCCATAAGCATGATAACTGGAAAGTTTGATGAAGATATATTGGTAAGTTACAAAGTTGAAGACAAAAAAGAATTTTGTGACAGACAGACGGACAGAAGTGGGGGGTGGGGCATGGCAGGACAGGTAGACAGACTTTACATGCTGATAAAAAATGAGTTAAGCATGCATATAAAGGGACAGAATGAATCTTGTTGAATTTTGATGGACAAGAAACCCTTGTGTATCTAAAAACAACATTAGATCTATTACAGTTTTTAAGGTTCAATTTCTAGGAATTTTCATTAAAATAAATATCATCTTGTTAGTAACTGTGTGTCTGAATTGTCTCAGAATTCATATTTCAACAGTTAGCATGATCTGATGACAGGCTTAGTTCATGACTGGGAGTTGAGGGGAACTCTAGGTCAACCTTCCTGATTTATGATGCAAACATCCTTATAATTATGGGGCCAACATCTATCAACAGTTAGCATAGTAATGGGCTAACATTCTTTTATGGGGGCTAACATTTATCAACAGTTAGCATAGTAATGGGCTAACATTCTTTTATGGGGGCTAACATTTATCAACAGTTAGCATAGTAATGGGCTAACATTCTTTTATGGGGGCTAACATCTATCAACAGTTAGTATAGTAATGGGCTAACATTCTTATATGGGAGCTAACATCTGTTTGCATAGTAATGGGCTAACATTCTTATATGGGGGCTAACATTTTTTAACAGTTAGCATAGTAATGGGCTAACATTCTTATATGGGGGGGGGGGTAACATCTATCAACAGTTAGCATAGTAATGGGCTTACATTCTTATATGGGGGCTAACATCTATTAACAGTTAGCATAGTAATGAGCTAACATCCTTATATGGGGGCTTACATCTATCAACAGTTAGCATAGTAATGGGCTAACATTCTTATATGGGGCTAACATCTATTAACAGTTAGCATAGTAATGGTCTAACATCCTTATATGGGGGCTAACATCTTTTAACAGTTAGCATTGTAATGGGCTAACATCCTTATATGAGGGCTAACATCTATTAACAGTTAGCATAGTAAAGGGCTAACATCCTTATATGGGGGCTAACATCTTTTAACAGTTAGCATAGTAAAGGGCTAACATCCTTATATGGGGGCTAACATCTTTTAACAGTTAGCATTGTAATGGGCTAACATCCTTATATGAGGGCTAACATCTATTAACAGTTAGCATAGTAATGGGCTAACATTCTTATATGGGGGCTAACATCTGTTAACATGGAGCGCTAACGTTAGCCAGGTTGATTTTAGGGTTCTACATCGAAGATCTTATAAAAGGGGAGTTTTCCTGTTTTCGGGGCTTTCTGACGAGTTCAGATTGTTAGATCCTTATCTACCAGCATATCCATGCCATCTGATCAGTATCTACACTTTCCACTTCTCGATACATTAGGTTGTTTTGTGACCAAGAAGCCAACATTACTGATCAAAATTAAACGCTATAAATGTGCAGGCTTATTTGTATCCACACTGGTCAGCAATGTGTTAACCCTTTCCTCCATAGACATACCTTTATTGTGTGCATGATAAGTGTAGATCCAGATCTGCCGGTAAATTTGTGCTGTCTGATCAGGATCTGAACTGTTCGCTTTTTTCATTCATTAGGTTATTTCTGACCAAAATGCGACCAGTGCAGATCCTGATCAGACGGCACGGATGTGCCAGCTGATCTGGATCTACACTGGTCGCACAAGCTTAAAAATGTGGTATATATGGAGGAAAGGGTTAACCTTTTACTCCATGGGATATGGCTGTTATCCCATGATTAATCAGTGCAGATCAAGATCAGACAGCACATCCATGAAATCAAAAGGATCTACACTGTTTGCTTTAGATTTATAAAGTTAATTCTGACCCAGAAGGGACCAGTAAAGATCTGTATCAGAAGACACTTATGTGCAGGCTGATCTGGATCTACTCTAGTCGCACACACACAATGAAACTTGTTTATTTGGAGTAAAGGGTTAAGCATCATGGGGAGGAGATTGTTCATAACTGTTAATCCTTTCTTCCATAGACACACCTATATTGAGTGGGCAAACAGTGTAGATCCAGATCAGCTCGCACATCTGTGCCGTCTGATCAGGATCTGAACTGTTTGCTTTATGACTCGTCAGGTTATTTCTGACAAAAATGCGACCAGTGCAGATCCTGATCAGACGGCACAGATGTGCCTGCTGACCTGGATCTACACTGGTCACAAATGCATATATATTGAGGAAAGGGTTAAATTGCATCACAGACACAAACACCAACATTTATGACGTTTATAATGTATATATAATCTGGAAACACAAATATTAAATACCTGGCAAAAACATGGAAAGATCAATGCCACCATTTACTTTGCTACAGCAAGTAGAATAGACCTATGACATTGAACTTCACACAGCATTTCATGGGCTGAGTGAAAAACAATTGAAACTGTATATGAATTCAGAAGTCAGTTACAACTGCTTTGCACTTAACCCATAATTTGTCACATTTACAACCCAGACTGACAGAATCCACACAGTCTCCCAAGGGTCGACAATGTTTACTTCAATTAATTTTTGTAATAAAATCATACGTCACAAAGAATGGAGCGAATCCGTTACAATAATTTATGATGTAGAGGGTAGTGAATCTGGGACATTTGTACCTGACGTAGGTACATGTTCTCCACACGTGGTATACACTTCTACTACACACCATACATCACAACTACAAGGTCGATGTTAAGCTTTTTAACAATGAGCAGAATATCAAACGTGAATAAATTTAAACAAGAAGAACTAGTTATGGAGTATGTCCATACAACTGGAGTATAATATCATCACTGTTTACTACAAATAATTGCTTTGCGTTTCACTGCATTATCCTATTTCATATTTCAACTATTTAACCTTTCACTCCATACATACAAATTTTATCACATTTATAAGCAGTGTAAATCCAGATCTGCTGGCACAGATAACCACAATAGATCCCACTTGATCTGGTTCTACAGTGGTTTCATTTTGATCAGAAATAACATGATCTAAAAGCAAACATTGTAGATTAAATCAGTCCGCACAAATGTGCAGGCTGATCTGGATATACATTGGTCGCCAAAGAGTAACAGCCATATACATGCATCATGAGGTAAAGGGTTAAATCATTGTTTGAAGTAAAATTTTACATGTTTCAAACTAACAGAAATTGAAATAATTTTCAGTTTTACAGTCTTGTACAATAAATATTAATAAATAAATCCAAATTATCTATGCAACTCAATCAATCAATCAATCAATCAATCAATCAATCAATCTCTTAACTTCCTCCATTTTAGCTAAGGGATATTAACCAGTGTTAACAAATTTGAAATTCTGATAGAAAATACATGTTACACAGAAAAAACTCAATGATTCTACAAAATGAAACAGTAAACAATTAATAATCCATTTAGGTTTCGTGCCATTTGATCAGGATCTGCACTTGTTGCTTATTGATCAGAAATAACCCAATGAATCAAAATGTGAACAGTGTAGCTCCTGATCAGATGGCACTGATAAGCTGGCTGATCTGGATCTACATTGTTCGTCCACAGATAACACCCATATTCCTGCCATCTGATTGCGCAGAATTGCTAAATTTTAGAAGCACAGCAATGATATGTGCTCAAGGTTTTGAAGTTTTGAAAAATATCATTACATTGAATGTATAACAGATAGTATATTTATATATGTAAAATAAAATGATGGTATTTTTCAGATTTAATATTCCCTAATATATCACATGTACATACAAGTTGACAGAATATACTGGGGTCATTTTACAATTTGAATATATGCATAAATTAGTGCATAATAAAAATATTTCAAATTGTCTAAGGTACACTGTTAAATTGGCCATTATTCGGCAAAAATACCCCTTTCCTCCATAAATACACTTTTATTGCATAGGCAAACTTTGTTGATCAAAATCAGCCTGCATACTTGTGCTGTCTGATCAGGATCTACACTTCTTCGCTTTAAAATTCATTAGTTTATATCTGCCCAACATGCGACCAGTGCAGATCCAAATCAGATGGCAGAGATGTGCTATATCTGGATCAACACTGGTTGCACATGCATCAAGATGCATATAAATGGAGTTAAGAGACACTCAACTGTTCAAAACTTGTTCTAAGGAATATTTTCCACCAAGAAATGCAGTTTTGCTGTACGTTCAAACATATCTGACCTGAGGCAGTCTTTTGTTTTTACTTTAATTTTCTTGTGACATCTTCTCTATTCTCTGTCTTGATATTGCAGGACATAAATACATAGTTAACCCTTTCCTCCATAAATATCCATTTTTACGCATGTGGGACCAGTGTAGATCTAGATCAGCCAGCACATCCTTGCGTCTGATGAAGATCTGCACCGGTCGTATTTTGATCAGAAATAGCCTAATAAATCAAATAGCGAACAGTGCAGATCCTGATCAGACGGCACAGATGTGCCGGCTGATCTGGATCTTCACTGTTCGCCCATGCAGTGAAGGTATGTCTATAAAGGAAAGGGTTAAAAATGTTTTTCTATTCAGTGTTTGGTTTCAGACATCTCGGGAATGCTGGAAATACAATATCTCAACAGCGGTGTCATTCAGTATGTTTACAAAGCAACCAAATCCTTGTCCACAGTGTTTTGTCGACATGTTTGTTGATGCATCAAATAAGCGAAACTGCGCCGGAGTTGACAAGTGGCATCATCGGTCGATATCGCATGATATGTTGATCTCCTTTTTCAAGGTCAACTATCTCTTCCCTGAAAAGAGAACAAACTTAAATAAATAATGATTTAAATCAAACTAAGCGTAAGATCATTACTTCCTCAAATCATTAACATAATAAAGATTGGATCATGATACGCGACACTGTTGATGAAACTTTTAATGCATAACCCCATGTAAGCCAACAAACCAAATGTTTTTCATATCATTATGAATGCAATAAAGTATTGATTCAATTCTTTACACTTCTCAATTTTTACCAATTTGTTTAGGAAAATTCGTGGTAACTCAGTATTTTGAACCACCACACTGACCAGAAAGTGAATGACAGCACAGACAACTGTTTCACTGGTGTAGGAAATATCGATTCTACAACCCCCATGTAGAATGAGTCACGTGAGTGACATCACGTCTTCAAGAATCTGACGTAATATATAAAATAAGTTAGTGACATCATTTATAAAATAAGGTTTGCATTAATGTCAATGTTTCAGTATAAGGAAAAAAATAGTTAGTATACATATAACACAAATGTTATGAATAATAAAAGGGTATGCAAGAAAAGTATCTTGCATGAGACATTCAGTTAAGATAGAAAAATCTTTTCCCTCTGGTGAACTGTTGTGGCAGGAACGCGGCAGAGCCTCGCAAAACAGTTAACCCTCGGTGACAGATTTTTCCATCTTCTCCTCACACGCATGCATGATACTTATAATATTTTGGTGTGGAAAAATTTTAGTGTTTTATTTTGGCATGCGTGTTTTCACCATTTGACATGAATAGTAAACATTTTAGAGTTCTGTGCAACAAATCTTGATGATGGTCATTTCAACTTTAACTCTTCTGTTGTGGAATACACTCACTAAATATTTAAAAAGTTAAAAAAACAAGAGCTGTCACTTGAAATTGACATATGCCCCCGAAATGCAGCTTTGAAATCGAATTGGTATGCATATGTAGTAAAAATATGCCTGTGGGAGTTAAATAGTAAAGAGTAAGGGCCTATAACCCTTGCAACAAGAGGGTCCATAGGGTGGCTCACCTGTCAACAACTGCTCAATGGTTGTAAGAGTTGTGTGCAAGTTTGGTAAAATCAAGGGAAACAAGAGGGCCATGATGGCCCTTTATCGCTCACCTGAATACAACAAAGTTGTGTTGTATGTGACCCGTCTCGATATGGTGAACATTTACACCAAGTTCTTTTAAAATCCAATAAGAAACAACAAATTTACAGCTTGGAAAAGAAAATGCTATTTTTAGTAACAGTTACCTTGACCTTGGACCTAGTGGCATGGGTATTGTACGAAACACAACCCCTTGTCATGGTAAACATTTATGTAAAGTTATTTTGAAATCACTCCATTCATTAGGAAGTTACAGCCCAGACAAGAAAATTTTATTTTTAGTAACAGTGACCTTGACCTTGGACAAACAGCCATGGGTATCGTATGCGAAACAACATCTTGTAATGGTAAACATTTGAGCCAAGTTATTTTAAAATCCAATGAGAAATAACAAATTTACAGCATGGACAAGATTTTTCTATTTTTAGTAACAGTGAGCTAGTTTTTGACGCCAGATGACCCATATTCAAACTCGTCCAATTAATAACTGGGACTAATGTCCTGACTATGTTTCTTTGCAATCGGACAAAATAGAGCAAAAATGTGACCACTAAAGTGTTAACAAGAAAATTCCATTTTTTGGAACAGTGACCTTGATCTTGGACCAACCGACATGGTTTTGTACTCAACACACCGCCTTGTCATGGTGAACATTTGTGCCAAGTTATTTTAAAATCCAATGAGAAATAACAAATTTACAGCCAAGACAAGGTAATTCTATTTTTAGTAACAGTGACCTAGTTTTTGATTCCAGATGACCCATATTTAAACTGTTCCAAGTAATTACTGGGACTAATGTCCTGACCATGTTTCGTGACAATCGGAGCAAAAATGTGACCGCTAGAGTGTTAACAAGAAAATTCTATTTTCAGTAACAGTGACCTAGTTTTTGGACCCAGATGACCCATATTAGAACTTGTCCAAGAAATCATTGGGACAAACATCCTGACCAAGTTCCATGACAATCGGAGCAAAAATGTGATCGCTAGAGTGTTAACAAGAAAATTCTATTTTTAGTAACAGTGACCTAATTTTTGGACCCAGATGACCCATATTTGAACTCATCTGAGAAATCATTGGGACAAACATCCTGACCAAGTTTCAAAACAATTGAGGCAAAAATGTGACCGCTAGAGTGTTAAAGAATGCGGGACGTACTGACGGACTGACCGACAACTTGGCAACTATATGCTCCCCCGAATTTCTTCGGGGAGCATAAAAAAGTGTGGCCTTAACTTGCCAGTTTGTGTACATACACTGTATACATCTAAGACTTTCTTAAATTTAGTCTTAACATTTTAAGAATGTGCTTCAAATGTGTTGTTGTTGTTGTTCTTTTTGTTGTTTTACTTACAAACAGTGAATAACATATTCAGACAAGAGCTGTCACTTGAAATTGACATATGCCCCCGAAATGCAGCTTTGAAATCGAATAGGTATACATATGTAATAAATAAACATATGTAATGAAAAATATGCTTGTGGAAGACAAAGCATACTGCATGCATATAATGTGAAAGATGAAAGGATCATATGTTTTAAGTCTGTAGTAAATATATAGTTAAATAAAGTTAAATATGACATTTTTTTTTTAGAAAATTCGAAGATTATTGGGGAAATTATCCTGGAAAATGATTATTAGAGTTATGAACCTTACTACATGTGATGTGGGTAATATGAACCAGAGGGCCATGATGGCCCTTTATCACTCACCAGAGTACAACAAAGTTGTGTTGTACCAGACCCAACGTCTCCATATGGTGAACATTTACACCAAGTTATTTTAAAATCCAATAAGAAACAACAAATCTACAGCTTGGAAAAGAAAATGATATTGTGCGTAACAGTGACCTTGACCTTTGACCTACCGGCATGGGTATTGTAAGCAACACATGCCTTTGTCATGGTGAACATTTATGTAAAGTTATTTTGAAATCACTTCATTCATTAGGAATTAACAGCCCAGACAAGAAAATGTTATTTTTTGTAAAGGTGACCTTGACCTTGGACCAACAGGCATGGGTACTGTACGCGAAAGTACACCTTGTCATGGTAAGCATTTGAGCCAAGTTATTTTAAAATCCAATGAGAAATAACAAATTTACAGCCTGGACAAGATTTTTCTATTTATAGTAACAGTGACCTAGTTTTTGACCCCAGGTGACCCATATTCAAACTCGTCCAATTAATAACTGGGACATATGTCCTGACCAAGTTTCTTTACAATCTGATAATCAGAGTAAAGTGTGACCACTATAGTGTAAACAAGAAAATTCTATTTTTAGTAACAGTGACCTAGTTTTTGGACCCAGATGACCCATATTCGAACTTGTCTGAGAAATCATTGGGACAAACATCCTGACCAAGTTTCATGACAATCGGAGCAAAAATGTGACCTCTAGAGTGTTAACAAGAAAATTGTATTTTTAGTAACAGTAACCTAGTTTTTGGACCCAGACGACCCATATTCAAAATTGTCCCAGAAATCATAGGGACAAACATCCTGACCAAGTGTCATGACAATCAGAACAAAAATGTGACCGCTAGAGTGTTAACAAGAAAATTCTATTTTAAGTAACAGTGACCTAGTTTTTGGACGTAGATGACCCGTATTCCAATTCTTCTGACAAATCATTTGGACAAACATCCTGACCAAGTTTCATGACAATCAGAACAAAAATGTGACCGCTAGAGTGTTAACAAGAAAATTCTATTTTTAGTAACAGTGACCTAGTTTTTGGACCCTGATGACCCATATTGGAACTCGTCCGAGAAATCATTGGGACAAACATCCTGACCAAATTTCATGACAATCGGACAAAAAATGTAACCTCTACTGCGTTAACAAAATTTACCTTAGGGTTAGGGTTTAGGGTTAGGTAAAAAGGCCCATAACTCAGCCAAAAATAATCCGATCAGAAATTCCTTTGGATATGCACAATAAGTCTTGGTGACAAACACTCCTGTGAAGTTTCAATGAAATCCCTCAAGCGGTTTCAGTTTACGTTAGGGTTAGGGTTTAGGGTTAGGGTTAGGTAAAAAGGTCCATAACTCCGCCAAAAATAATCCGATCAGAAATTCCTTCGGATATGCACATCTACAATTGGTGACAAACATTCCTGTGAAGTTTCAATGAAATCCCTCAAGCGGTTTGGGAGAAGAAGCGAGGACAAGATTTTGCTTAAAAGGGCCATAACTCAGCCAAAAATAATCCGAGCAGAAATTCCTGACGATATGCACAACTAGGCTTGGTGACAAACATTCCTGTGAAGTTTCAAAGAAATCCCTCAAGCGGTTTATGAGGAGAAGCGAGGACAAGATTATTTCGGACAGACGGAAAGACGGACGGACGGACAGTGCGATTACTATATGCCTCCCTTCGGGGGCATAAAAAAACTGACAACATTGTCTTTATTGCTCAGGGCTGGAAAAATACGGTAGCCCGACGTCCCAGACAAGTCGAAACGCCGGCTCGGGCTACTGAATGCTTGTCTGAAATCTAGTCCCGGACAAGTCATTAATCGATATCCGGACAAGTGACAAATACACAGATACCCATTGTCAAAAACTTGTTAGTCATAAACAGCTGATTAGCCTTATCAACAGCATGTTCCCCAGTGCAGCACATCAAACGTTCCGACCTACCCCCATGGAGTCAATTAATTCTCACATCTCTTGCTTCTATACTCCAATAAACTGTCTAGCATATTGGTACAGTTGTTATTTGTATTAAAACCAGGTGATTTGATAATAAATAAAAACAAATAAGCAAAACGTTGTAATTTTATACAGTATTTCGCATGTCCCGTTATTAAGAATTTGTTTGTATCACTCGTTTTTACAAAGTACTTTTTACTAGAAGCATTCATATTTGAAAAGGAAACTTTTTTACATAAAAGACAACTTAATTTCAGTGATTTTAGCCTTCGAAAACTGGAACTTTTATAAATTATAAAATATTGCTTACTTTCAGGATGGAAATTGTACGATTTTTCAACAAGTGTTTCTGTTATCTAGTGTGATGGATTTGAATACCTTAAATTTATTCAAACTGCTAAAATTACATGGTAACCTCACATGTGTTCTTCACTTGATAAAATTTCATTTTTAACAAATACAATATAAATTTCACTGGAAATCACCTCCGGTGAAAGTGTATGCATTTTCGGACAGCAAAATTTCGGATACGTTATGTTTTCCTCAATTATTCTGAGGTTTTATTATTTTTGTAATTAACTTACAAATTTTGACTATAAAAATCATCAGCAAAAAAACTCACCAACAATATTACAAAGAAATATGATTCGTGTGGGTGGGGTGGGGCACAGGTACAGCAAATCACTAGCAAAAATCATTTAATGTAATAAATAATTTAAAATAAGATGAAAACTCAAACAAATTTAATGCCCTACAATGCATTTTAGTTTAGATAAATTACTAACATATATGTACATGTACTAGCAAGTGTATAACGTCTGAATCGCATTGCAGGACAGGTCATCCAATTTTCCGGACAAGTCATTTTTGGCAAGATGACTAGTCCCGGACAACTAGCTTTTAAAAATATTTTTCCAGCCCTGTTGCTATCTCGAAAACAACATTGTAAGTATCCATTTACTAGTTTTTTTAAAGATCTCATCCAGTTTCACTTGCCTATTCAGTTCAATGTGACAGTATCTTCATGGTTTGTCAAGCCTGACTAAGAACCAAGGTCATATTTAGGACTGGCATGATCTGGTGTGTTGAAATTTTCGTCATTAATTTCATGTGTGGCATCATGAATAAGTTCTAATACCTATTACCATAATCACTCCTGATTTGTCCACACTGTGGTATTTCCTTATTTTTGCAGTATTCATTTTGCATATAAGCCTTTACTCCATATATACAACTTTTATTGCACAAGACCACATTGTAGATGCAGATCTGCTGGCAAATCTGTGCCATCTGATCAGGATCTATGCTGTTCACTTTTCGATTCATTGGGCTATTTCTGACCAAGAAGCAGCCTATGTAAATCCAGTGCCCAAGGTTATAAAACTGAGCATGGAAACCAGTCTCAAATCTCAAGCATCTGATTGGCTGAAATGGCGACCAGTCGCCATTTCAGCCAATCAGATGCTTGAGATTTGAGACTGGTTTCCAAACTCAGTTTTATAACCTTGGGACCAGATAAGATGGCTCAAATGTGATGCTTGTTCTGGATCTACATTGGTCACACATGTTTACATGGAGTTGAGGGTTAGGCGTAGTTAACCAAAAGCCACATAAAGTTGATTTCCATAGATCAGCCACTAAATTACTCCGACCAAACATATAAATAGTGCTATGTCTGCTATTAATCACCAAACAATATTTTCTGCTGATGTTTGCACTTTTAGTTACCTCTCATTTAAATATATTCTAACCTGTTTTTAGAAGGTCTATAATCTATTATACACACATGCACTAGATAACTCATGCACAAATATTTGCATTGGTATTAAAAAATCATTAATCAACTGGTAACTGCCATCAAAGCAGATTTTGTCAGGGTTCTAGCTCAGCGACCTTGAACTCAAGTTTTAATTTCATTCATAAATTTTGATCAAAATGGCTGAACCTAATACAATAATATCATGCTGTTTACAGCTGATTACCGGTGTTCAATAGTAGGTCTGTTCCTTAATGTAAAGGGTCTATTTGTCTGGTTTTCAAAAGCTTAAATCTGTCAAATAAAATACAAATCACTTGAAGTAATTGTTCATTACTTGTTCGATAAAGGCAGTATATCAGTTCAAAAGGCACCGAGACAAAAGACGTCTTTACACAGCTGTTACGAAACTGTCAAACCTTCCAATTTTAACTTGGCTAAAATTCAAACCAACTAAACTACCTGAAATTTAAGCTTAGTGAGGAAGGAATATCCCCATTTGCTGCCAAAAATTTGCATGGTCGAAATTCACTGAACATGTTCTTCCAATCAATGTGATGGATGATATAAAAAGCAACTGATTTATCTATCTGATGTTGATATGACCTTGACCTTTGACAACATCACCCTGATTTTGAGCTTTGACCTTTTAAACTTAAATTTATTAATTTAATTTGACGGCCCCTCCCATATACTTTTGTGGACTACATTAGTCAATTTGTTGTTGAAATTAATATTTTGTACATGTTCAGGGCTCTCCATAAAAGGTAGGCAGGGAAATGGAGTGGAGGTGGGGTGGAGGTGCCCTGCTTATGATCCTGCTTTTTTAATGAAACAGCTATTATGCTGTTATTATTATTCCAGAATCCCCTATTTTCATTAATCCCCGTTTATGAGACCACTGCAGATTTGCAGCAAAGAAAATTGAACAGGGGCTATACATACAGTGTTTTCTTTTACATATTCTATGCAATAACAACTTTGGATCATTTTTGGACACCTACTAAAGCTTTATGAATCGTGCTTTCTGATTGGCTGTTTCAAAAAAAATAGTTATGGAGGAAAACCATTCTTGCTTATATACAGTATTTGCAGGCCGTAATGAGATCTAACATTTTATTATTATGGTAACCTGACTTCAGTGAGATTGGGAAATGAAGAATATATCTGAAGGAAAAAAGCTTTCATTCAACTTGTCATTGACAATGTCTACAAGGCAGGGGTGGATCCAGAGAGGGTTCAGAGGAGTTGCTTGGACCTCTCTTTTGGGCAGCAATATTTTTCATGTGGATTTTGGCCAGAAAGTTGAAATTTATCATGTAACTACCCTAAGGACTGCCCCTAACAAACCCCCTTTCTGAAAATCTTGAATTCACCCCTGTACAAGGATTTTTAATTTAGTTAATTAAATTACAGTGAAACCACACTTTTAAGAGCATGTTTTGGAATCAGTAAAATTGGTTTGTTTTTTTTTTCATTTGTGGTAAACAATCATGCTGTAAAAAGAAGCATGGGAATAGTGGTATTTAAATCCGGTGGTCTTAATGAACAGTTTAACTTAATATCTTTATATATCTTTATTGCACCCCCCCCCCCCCCCCCCACACACCCCCCAATAACACTCCCACTCAAACAGGTTCAAGGTCACAGGAAAGTAATGAATGGGAAGT
The DNA here is from genome assembly GCA_038501625.1 of Corbicula japonica. Lineage (NCBI taxonomy): Eukaryota > Metazoa > Mollusca > Bivalvia > Venerida > Cyrenidae > Corbicula > Corbicula japonica. The sequence goes on along the minus strand of JAZAYU010000374.1, from coordinate 297,254 downwards.
AATAAGAGTCTAGCTATCCGACATGTGTTATCTGCATACTGTCAACATCCTCTAACTTATGATAATCACACTTAAGAGCCATGTTTACCTAAAATGAACCTTGTTTGACAAACACCTTTTTATCTTTTTCAGTACATCATATCGTTAATATCTTTTCAACAAACACCTTTTATTAGAGGGACATTAATAGTATCTTATCAGTGTAAATATTTGTAAAAGGTTTTCAAAGGTTACAACTGTAGGGGAAATGGTCTTCAACTGGCAAGTGCGCACTAGCACTTACACCTTGTTCTAGTCCAAATAAGGAATTGTTAAAAAATGCTCGTCTTACTTTCCAACATGAATCAGAACAAGCAAGAGCAGATAATTTGCTCATGTCTGCTCATTTAGTACTGACAGCCTCCTTGAAGGCAAGATACTGACAGTTTTATTGCTAGATGGCTCACAGCAGCTCTCTCGTACTGACAGCTACTCCTATGTGAGTGTTTGGGCAAGATGGAACACAGCTCCTCCTATGGTACTGTCAGTATTTGTGCTAGATGGAACACAGCTCCTCCTATGGTACTGTCAGTATTTGTGCTAGATGGAACACAGCTCCTCCTATCATACTGTCAGTATTTAGGCTAGATGGAACACAGCTCCTCCTATGGTACTGCAGGTATTTAAGCTAGATGGAACACAGCTCCTCCTATGGTACTGTCAGTATTTGGGCTAGATGGAACACAGCTCTCCTATGGTACTGTCAGTGTTTGGGCTAGATGGAACACAGCTCCTCCTAAGGTACTGTCAGTGTTTGGGCTAGATGGAACACAGCTCCTCCTATGGTACTGTCAGTATTTGGGCTAGATGGAACACAGCTCCATCTATGGTACTGTCAGTATTTGTGCTAGATGGAACCCATCTCCTCCTATGGTATTGTCAGTGTTTGGGCTAGATGGAACACAGCTCCTCCTATGGTACTGTCAGTATTTAGGCTAGATGGTACATAGCTCCTCCTATGGTACTGTCAGTGTTTGGGCTAGATGGAACACAGCTCCTCCTATGGTACTGTCAGTATTTGGGCTAGATGGAACACAGCTCCTCCTATGGTACTGTCAGTATTTTTTGTACAAGATGGAACACAGCTCCTCCTATGGTATTGTCAGTGTTTGGGCTAGATGGAACACAGCTCCTCCTATGGTACTCTCAGTTTTGGGCAGGGCATATTTTTTGGCTAGATGGTACACAGCGTCTCCTATGATACTGTCATCCTTTTTACATTTGCAAAGATATCTGAATAAATACAAATGCACTGCTTAATACTATTAAATTTAATTTGAACCATGACAGTTTTCAAATTTTGGTGACTCATAAAATTTTCAATATCTACCTATTTCATACCAAACAGTAAATTATCAGGTATATACCATAATTTAATACCTGTAATAATGTCTTCTTAATGTAGGAATATGAAAATCAGGGAGGGGGATGCTCAAATGCGTGTACTGTATTCACAGTATGGGACCGGACACCGGATATAACTGCTTTTTGAGTCAAAACAATGTTTTTAAAAGTTACCGGAGGTAAGAAAAATTCCATTTCTAAGCTCATATGACATTAATCTGACCTGGGTTTGATTTTGTATCTCCCTAAATAAAGGCCAGATATCATACAAGTACAAGTATCAACAAAAAAACCCAAATTTGCTTAAATATCTGTAAAAATCCACCGTTGCTCACGGGAGAAATTAATTCCCAAGTACCGAAAATCTCAGTTTGTTATTAGCTTCGTCTAAAAAGGAAAAATTCTGAATCGGCAGTTTTCTTTTATTTTTCCTCATGTAGTCACATTCGAATTTCTAGCAAGATAGACGAAAAATTGACTTCTACAGAGAAAAAAAATACACACGCCTAGTGTACTGGGTATACAAAACCTTCGCCCAAAAGTGTCCGGGGTATAATGAGCAACTGTACTGAGTATACATTATAAAAAAATGAGCAATGATATTGATAAAATGCTATCATTGCCTTCATTATCATTATAGTCATCATCATTATCGTCACCATAATCATCAACATCAATTTGATTTTCAGAAAGACATGGAACACGTAGAGAATGATGTATCAGAGATGAGGTAAGTATTTTGTTTGTTACAAATGTACAATCTAGGTAGGCATATGTGCAAGAATAAATAATTCATTATACTTACTTTTCTGTAAAGGAAGGAAATTAGCAACATTACTACCAGTCCTGATTACTACTAACATTTATGCGGTTAATCTTATAAATAAATATTATTAAGTTATACACAAGTCATTTTTTATGTGGTTACACAATGGACACAAACATTTATTTTCCAAAATGTTAATATAAAGGATAAATATGTAATATTTAATAGTATCTTCTTAAAAATAATATAAAAAAGCTAACTACATGTATCTTTCATGTGTCGTATAACATACATTTATAAATCATGTTTGGAGTGCAATTATTATTAATGGGAAGACAGCGCTATAGTTTTCTAAATGCACAAGTATTGAGAACAATTTATAAATTGCATATTATTCCATTTTATTAAATGGTGCACGAAGCGATATCCATTTTAAAGTACCATTAGATATCAGATCCCAATGGGAATCTAGGAGTTAGTTCGTCGGTCGATCATATGATTTCTGGATGATAGCTCTTGAAGGAGGCAATGTACATTCATCAAGCAGTATAAGTAGTTTGAAAGTTGTGAGATTTTACTAGTTCGCACGCAAACTTTAACCTTAAATTCTGAGTTGAAAACAGGTCATTATTTGATCAAAATGAAAGCAATAGTTATGCTTCTTGGCATATATTTTCGGGATATAATGGTAAACAAGTCTACACATTTTCAAAGCTTTTGTTTAAGAAGTACACTGCAGACTCTTTATAACGCGCTTCGTTTAGATCCGCGCTCCATTATAACGCGGTCGTCCCGTGGATCCCCTATTTTTTTCTAAGTCCATCGGTCGTCCCGTGGATCCCCTATTTTTTTCTAAGTCCATTTTTTACCATGAAACGGCAAAAAATCGAAACTGGAAGTCATTTTTGATCGTAAAACGGCAAATAAATCTAAACTGGAAGTCACAATTGTAACATGCACATAAGTGACGCACACATTTTATCCCTAAAACAACCGTGTTTTAACACCTTTCCCAGTGACAGATATCAGCCCGAGGCAAACTTGTGAATGCTTACTTACTGTTTATCATTGATCCATTATAAATTCGACTGTCTCTATAATTATCACATAATCCGCACAATTCAGAAAGAAACAAAAAATATTCCCAATCATGTTTTAAAACCTGTCGGTAGTTCATTGATGTACATTTTGCTTTGATCCGCCTTCCTGTTAATTTCATGGAGGTTGCATTTTTTGACTATGGAGGTAAACAGCGATAATATCTGTCAATGAAATGCGACTTCAAAGAAAAATGTCGGCTCGTATCGAGACTGTGATGTTTTGTCGGCTCTGCTGTGAAATCGTTTGATCTACAAGAAGTGTGTACGTGACATTTGGCATTTTTTAGCTGGTTTAAGTTAGTTGATGATGCAATAATACTGAAATATTATACTGGAGATAAAACAAGCAAATTCGTTGAATTTATATCCCCCGCCGAATACTGGTTGTTACTAACATAACAGCTGAAGACATAGGGCTTTATTTCGATATTTATCATGGATGTCAAAAAAGGTGAAAAAAAACTTCAGATATAAAAAAAAACAGAATATAAAAATAAGACTAAAAGTCTTCAAAGTGTTGAAATGAAGAATGCAGTAGTAAAAATATAGCGCTTTATTTAATATAAATCCATGCAGAAGTTGCATAGAAGTGGCATGGAAACGAATACTAATCTATATGCATAGTGCATAACTTATCAAAGGGCCATAACTGTGTTAAACGGTCAGACCAGAACAAGACAAAAATATGGGCATCTTGTCTTGGTATTGATGGTTTCCATAGATTCCTGCCGAGAAATAGCAAGGAAATAAATACTGCTCTACATGCAAAATGCATAATTTATCAAAGGGCCATAACTCTGTGTTAAAGGATCTGACTGAAACAAGATGACAATATGCGTGTCTCCTTTTTGTATTGATGGTTCCCAGAAAGTTTCATTAAAATCCACCCAGTAGTTGCAGAGAAATAGTGCGGAAACAAATTCTGCTCTATATGCATAATACATTAGTTATCAAAGGGCAATAACTCTGTGTTAAATAGTCTGACCAGAACAAGATGACAAAATGTGCATCTCATCTCAGTATTGATGTTTCCCAGAAAGTTTCATTTCAATCCATCAAGAACTTGCAAAGAAATAGAGCGGAAACAAATACTTCTCTATATGCATCATACATAAGTTATCAAAGGGCAATAACTCTGTGTTACAGTCCAACTGGAACAAGATAACAATATACACATCTGTTATGGTTCTCAGAAAGATTAATTGAAATCCATCCAGTAGTTGCAGAGAAATAGGGGAAATGAATACTGCTCTATAATATGCATAATGCATTAGTTATCAAAGGGCCATAACCCTGTGTTAAATAGTCTGACGGGAACAAGAGGGTGATATGCGCATTTCCTCTTGGTATAGATGGTTTCCAGAAAGTGTTTCATTGAAATCCATCCAAAAGTTGCACGGAAACAAATACTGCTCTATATGCATAATGCATAAGTTATCAAAGAGCCATAACTCTGTGATAAACAGTCTGACCGGAACAAGACAATGATATGTGCAGCTCTTCTTGGTATTAATGGTTTCAAGAAAGTTTCATTGAATTCCATTCAGTAGTTGCAGAGAAATAGCTGGGAAATGAATACTGCTCTATATGCATAATGCATAAGTTATCAAAGAGCCGTAACTCTGTGTTTAACGGTCTGACCAGAACAAGACGATGATATGCGCATCTCCTCTTGGTATTGATGGTTCTCAGAAAGATTTATTGAAATCCATCCAGTAGTTGCAGAGAAATAGCGCAGAAATGAATACTACTCTATATGCATAAAACATAAGTTATCAAAGGGCAATAACTCTGTGTTAAACAGTCTGACTGGAACAAGACGATGACATGCGCATCTCTTCTTGGTATTGATGGTTTTCAGAAAGTTTCATTGAAATACATTCAGTAGTTGCAGAGAAATAGCAAGGAAATGAATACTGCTCTATATGCATAATGCATAAGTTATCAAAGGGCCGTAACTCTGTGTTCAACAGTCTGACTGGAACAAGACGACAACATGCGCATCTCCTCTCGGTATTGATGGTTCTCTGAAAGATTCATTGAAATCCATCTGGTAGTTGCAGAGAAATGGCACGGAAATGAATACTGCACTATATGCATATCTCCTCTTGGTAAAGATGGTTTTCAGCAAGTTTCATTGAAATCCATACGGTAGTTGCAGAGAAATAGCGCGGAAACAAACACTGCTCTATATACATAATGCATAGTTTATCAAAGGGCCATAACTCTGTGTTAAATGGTCTGACCGGAACAAGACGACGATATGCACATCTCCTCTTGGTACTGATGGTTCCCACCAAGTTTCATTGAAATCCATACAGTAGTTGCAGAGAAATAGCGCGGAAACGAATACTGCTCTATATACATAATGCATAGGTTATCAAAGGGCCATAACTCTGTGTTAAATGGTCTGACCGGAACAAGACGACGATATGCGCATCTCCTCTTGGTACTGATGGTTGCCACCAAGTTTCGTTGAAATCCATCCAGTGGTTGCGGAGAAATAGCGCGGAAACGAAATTCGGACGGACAGCGTGACGATGTGACACCGTGACAGACGGACAACGCCAAAACAATATCCCCCTCCCGATTTCATCGGCGGGGGATAATTAGGATGTAATTTATAAATTATGGAATATGTTCACAATGGTTAGTGTTTAAATATTTATTTAACATTTACGTTCGTAAATGTCAGAGTTTGTGTCATAAAAAAATAAAATATTTCTGCAGGCATCTAAACAAACTAGATATACGGTCTTTAATTCCATTACAATAATTTAAGGCCGATCCGATTTTGATCTTGGTGTTATTAGTCAGTCTCTTGCCGTTTTGCTTTTTTATTTGAAATTTGGTAATTGTATGTTTTGTAAGAAATATTATTTGTCGAGTACAGTGTGGGGAATCATGACGTTACGTGGAATTATGCATAATCTCATTAGTTGTGTATTAGGTAGTATATTTGCGCGTGAAAATCGGGTCATGTATTTTTCGCGGGAAAATCGGGACATGTATTTTGCGCGGGAAAATATAACGTGGTTTTACTTATTAACGCGGTCGGGATGATGGACCCACTATACCGCGTTATAAAGAGTCTGCAGTGTATGAAGTTATGGGCTTGTACTTGCTTGCATAAACTTAAACGTGATATTCAAAGTCGAAAAAGAGCCAAACTAAGCAAAATGCAAAATAATATAAGCATTTGATAAATAAATAAATGAATAAATTTTATTTATCATATTTTCACGTGCTAAGTAGAGCAACGTGTTTTCAAAAGCAAGATCTCAGCATCAAATCACTTACTTTGTGTTATATTAAAAATTGTAATTTAAATATGTTAAATTATCATAATTTTAATTATATTTAGTCAAAAAGTATCGAAAACCCTTTTAAATGTTGATCTATGTCGTGAGTATTTTAGTTATACTCAGTACAATACGCTTCAAAGTACTCATTATACCCAGTACACTAAAATAATATACCCCGTACACTAGGCCCGTGCATTTTTTGTCTCTGTAGAAGTCAATTTTTTGTCTATCTTGCTAAAAGTTCGAATGTGAGTACATGATGAAAAATAAAAGAGAACTGCCGATTCAGATTTTTTTATTTATGGACGAAACCAATAATGAAACTAGATTTTCGGTACTTGGACATCAATTTCTCCCGTGAGCAACGGTGGATTTTGACAAATATTTGAACAAATATTGTGTTATTGGTTGATACTTGTACTTAAATGATATAAGGCCTTTATTAAGGGAAACGCAAAATTAAATCCAGGTCAGATAAGTGTCAAATGAGCTAAGAAATTGAATTTTTCTTACCTCTGGTAACTTCTAAAATCTTAGTTTTGACTCATAATCGCGGTTATATCCGGTGTCCGGTCCCATACCGTGGTATTGCTTTGCAAAGGTTTATATGAAGTAAGTGACAGTATATGCATTGAAAAATAAGAATGTATCATTCTGCAAGAAAATGACCAAGAAGTCATGGGGTCATTGACCCTGTTACGTCTAGTCAGACACTGACAGTCAAACAAGTGCCCAAGGTTATAAAACTGAGCATAAAAACCAGTCTCAAATCTCAAGTATCTGATTGGCTGAAATGGCAACCAGTGGCCATTTCAGCCAATCAGATGCTTGAGATTTGAGACTGGTTTCCAATCTCAATTTTATAATTTTAGATCCAGTCTTCAAATACCACTCACAAAAAATCCACAAAGTTTTCTCTTAAGGCAGTTGGTCTTTGATCACAGGTGAATTTGTCTTTGATCACAGGTAATTTGTTCTTGAAATCAGTCAGTTGGACAAATAAAAAGTGGTCTTTATCCACAGGTGGTCATTGTTTTCAGCTGGTCTTAAGCACCGGTTGGACAGTATATGAAAATCAGGAAGGGGATGCACCAGTGCATGTATGTGTATCATTTTGGAGAGGTTTAAATGAAGTAAGCCAACATACAAAATGAACAAGAGATCATGGGGTCATTGACCCTGTTACCAGGTCAGACAGTGACCCCCAGTTCACCCCAATATTACCAATACTGACTAGGCCAGTAGAGTACAATATATAGGGTTCAAACAATGCAGAAACTGACCTGAGTTCACCCCAGTATTACCAATATTCACTAGGCCAGTACAGTATGATAAATAGGGTTCAAACATGGTCTACTTTAAAATGATTTATAATTATTGATAAAAAGCTGCATAGCCAAAAATTGGCTTTTTTGTCAAAATATGGAGATTTTTTTCTAATTTAACCCTTTCCTCCATAGATACATCTGTATTGCATGGGTGAACAGTTTAGATCCAGATCAGCCGGCACATCTGTGCACTCTGATCAGGATCTAAACTGTTCGCTCTTTTATTCCTTAGGTTATTTCTGACCAAAATGTGACAAGCAGATCCTGATCAGACGACACAGATTTGCCAGCTGATCTGGATCTACACTGGTCGCACATGCGTAAAAATGTGTATTTATGGAGGAAAGGGTAAATTCACCGTTTCTGCATGTTTTTTTTCTAAATCACATATTTCTCTAGTTTTCACAAGATGCTAGGTCAATGACATGTTAAGCATATACCCATCTTAATTATCTTATTTACTAAATTGTTTTAATCGGTTGCATTTTTGCCTAGCTAAGAAGCAACAAAAATAACAATACAGGTTAAAATCCTTTAACTCTGTCACTGTGCAATAGGTGAGTGCACCATCTTTTGTGTATTATTTATAATGTTTAAACAATATATTTGTTTACCATAATAATAGGATATATGCACATAAGCAAAATTTATATTTATAGAAATAAGGTAAGAGAATCTGGTAACAAGTTTCCACAGGAATCTTTAAGTTAACCCTTTTCTTTCATAAACACACCTTTATTGCATGGGTGAACAGTACAGTGCTGTCTGATCATGATCAACACTGTTTGCTTTAAGGTTAATCAGGTTATTTCTGACCAAGATGTGACCTGTGCAGATGTTCCCATATTACATCCCATTTTTCAGACAAGCATTTTTTACTCCTGAAAAAAATTATGGAAATGTTACAGTAATTAAGATAATTCAAATATTAAATGATATTATAATAATGTTAATTAGGATTACTTATTATTAATAAGATATTATGAATAAAGAGATGGATTATTATCTTGTAAACAGGTCATATTAACGATAAAATTAGCCTTAAGCAATTTTTGAATGCTATATCCTTTCCGCGCCCGACCCTGTTTTCCGGACGGACGTCCGTAACGTATTTAAACGTGACAAAATTTTGACTTCCCAAAACCCGACCCTGTTTTACTGGAGGTCGCCTGAAACGTAATTAAACGTGTGCTTTTTTCACGATTTTAAAAACCATAACGTAAATCTGCGTAAATTTTATTTTAGTGCCCATTGAAAAGTGTATGTTTGAATAAAGCATATACGCTTATGTCCATTACCGGTATTCTACCTTTTAAAGAAATTCGGAATTTTCAACATGGTAAGAAACCCGTGTAAAACACGTTATCTAACGTTACAGTCTTTCTTCTGTAAAAAAGGTGGAAAAAAGCATATCAAGAATAGTGCGTTAAAATCCCGAATTTCAACGCTCTTTTACGTAATTTGTGAAAAATTCGGTTTATCGCAGGAAGACTGTAACGTAAAATTCCGTAAATTAATTAATCTAATTAACAGTAATTAATTCTTATGCCATTGCAAAAAATGTCATTTTTAAGTAATTACTAGGTAGATATAGGGTTTTTTTAAAATAATGAATAACTGTTTTGGAGCCACTTTTTTATTTTGACAATGAAAGATGAAGAAACAGCAACACATGTAATTAGATTTTTTTTCTTAAAATTGAACTTTTTAAAATTACTTATTTTCTTATCAGATTTATAATCTAGGTCGAATGTATTCAATTTCTTACTAAATTATATTTGAGAGAAAATATGTGATGCATTCAAATGACTAATGGTTTTAAAATACTGATCGATGATTCCGCGTTCTTTTAAATAGCCACCAAAGTAAGGACTTTTTTAAAAATGAAAAATAAATTGACGGGTTTCCGACGAAAAAACAGGGTCGGGTTTTGAAAAGCGATTTTTTTGACACGTTTAAATACGTTTCGGGCGTCTTCCCGTAAAACAGGGCCGGGTTTTGGGAAGTCAAAATTTTGTCACGTTTAAATACGTTATGGTCGTGGAAAGGATATCAGCAACACTGCATGCATTCTTTCATCACCTTTTATTATGTGCTATATAAATGTTCTCATTAGGTACTCAATTGCAATTATACTTCGAAACAGCTTTTTCGATCTGAAGTAGGGGCCATTCACAGGCGCCTTTCCTTCAACAAAGTTTTTTTAAAATCATGCAGTTTTCCCCTAAAAAGGAAAAGGGGTTCAGTGATATGGCTCAAACCACCTCTTCTGGCAGCAATATTTAATTTTCAAGAGGATTTCAGCCAGAAGGTTGAAAATTATGCCCCTTTCTGAACAATTTCATCCAAGCCCTAACATACACTTAATCAAGACAACATGTCATCATTACCCCACAAAAAGTTGTACATATGTAAGAAAAGGTTTTCTTTCATCACCATTCATAACATCATCAAAGAAATCTTTCTTCTCTGTATGTCACTAAAATTTGCTTTGCATAACCATTATCATCTATTACAAAAAAAGAAAGCATGATTCATTAAATCAATGGGGTGAGCGCGAAAATGTTCTAACTACACATTTATTAAATATTGCTTAGAACATATACGCTTCATCTCCACAAAATTTTGTCAACAACACGATATAAGCCTGCTAACAGCCTGATCAGGTGATGTTAGTCATAACCTGACAACCAGCTGTGACACTATTTAGAGCCTGACCCACTTACAGCTGAAATCTGCCATTTAATTTAACCTTTTGCCAATTTTCAATCTTGTTGGCATTAAAAGAGGCCCTTAATTGGGATTATTTTAAAGTCAATTGATGTCACATGGACATGGCCAATTATTTTTTTCATGTGAAATTTTAAAATGTTTAAAGCATATGCTAGATATAAATCAGAGCTCCAGATAATTTTTAAGGGTAAAGGGTAATTACCCCCTATTTTTTTTTCAAAGCGTATTTTACCCCTTTACATATTTTCATAGAGGGTATTCAGGATTTTTAGGGGGTATTTTCACCTCATTTTGAATTTGAAGGGGTATTTTGATATTTGCAATATTCTCTCTCGATTTAACCAATACTTTGCTTGCATAATAATGAAGTTTACACTTACCATAGTAACAAAATTAAAAATTCCTTTTTGATCCCACCATGCGATGTGCATCCATTTGTTTTGATACGATAATGGCGGGAAAAATGGCTACGCTTGATTCAATATAATTAATTTAATCGAATAATACACACATTAATCGAACGAAACTGCATATCCGATATTGCGAGTACCTATCGGTATGCTCTGCTTTAATTTTTATTGCGTTTTCTTCAAATTTTAAAGCGTATTTAAGCGGATATGCACGTTATCTGGAGCTCTGTATAAATATTTGCAAATATTCATATTGACCACATTTTAACCCTTTCCTCCATATATACGCATTTTTACACATGTGTGACCACTGTAGATCCAGATCAGCTGGCATATCAGTGCCTTCTGATCAGGATCTGCACTGGTCGCATTTTGGTCAGAGTTAACCTAATGAATCATTAAGCAAACAGTGTAGATCCTAATCAGATGACACTGTTCGCCCACGCAAGTAAGGTGTGTCTATGGAGGAAAGGGTTGAAGCTTACTGTGACTTTTCAATGCTAATGAATTTTTTTCCTTTAATAGCAGGATAAAATGAATTGGATTCATGTGAATATTTTTATTATCAAGATCTTCAGTATTAGCTTCATTCATAAGGTTACTTCTAACCAAAAAGCAAACAGTGTAGATCCAGATCGAAATAAAAGATGAGCAGCTTAATCTGGATATTCACTCGTGACACCGGAAGTTAAAGTTGTAACTTTTTCTTAGTGTGAAAAGGAACTTAATAGGAATTTTTTTTGTTTTTAATTCTTTCTTTATATTATTCCAAGAATTGTAATTGAAAGTAATGGAAGTATTATGAAAGCACAAGTTCGCACAATGCCAGAATTCATGGTAAGGTTAGGTTGGCATTTGAAAATTCCACAAGCCTGTAAAAAGTACTTTTCTAACGTGTTCGTTAATGTTGATTATTTTCACACCAGAAATGAATGCTATTCAAATCATCAAGGTGATGGCAAGGCCGGCAAGAGAATACGTGCTGCTTTAGCAGTCGTAGAAACCTTGAACTGTGTCGGATAAACTTACGTGATGAAACAAACATTCTTATTAATTAACAACATTTATATTCTATACATTAACAATTATTATTATTTACAGCATTCTAATATTTGCAAGTCTAACTGGTTCTGACATATAATTAACAGTAGAGAGATAATTACAAAGAAGTTTAATACATCATCACATCAGTGCGATAACAATATATAGAGGACAAATTTTGTTTATTTCGGTGAAATATTAATTTTACCAGTGAACTCCAGAAACTCGTATTTTCATGAGTGGCTATGCCACTCGTGAAAATACTGGTTTTTGGTGTTTACAAGTGAAATAAAATCGATATTTCACTGAAACAAACATATTTTCTTTTTATTTTATGTTTTCTTGACAAATTGATCAGTAAAGAACTAAAAACTACAGTATTCTTATTCCCTGTGGAGAGCCCCAAAATAAAAGCCTCATAACTTTTCATCATAACTTTCAATCATAACTTATCAAGCCATTTTTGATGTTACCTTTTCAGTTTGAAATAATGAATAACACTGACATCACATCCACGAAAATTTAGCAGACATATCATTTAAAATTTCACGGACTGCGTCATTTCGAATAATTTAGTACTTCTTATTAATAATTTACAGTTTTATTTACCTGAAAATAATAAAACCTCAATGTGACAAGACTCGAAAAAAAACACAGCCTCACCAAATAGCTAAAAGGAAGAGAGGGCGAGGGAAAGACAGCATTATGTTGAATCAAAAGATAAATCTCACCAAAACACCAAAAACAATTAACAAAAAGGAGAACCGTAGGGTTGAGGGTTACCACATTGGAATGGTCAATGGCACATTTTTCAATTTGCTATTGGGTGTTTAAATCAGGTTTTACTCCAGGGCACACCAACCTCACACCTACCCTAGCAGGTTCTCAAATGAAGAAACAAGTACAAGTTGTATTGGTGAATTACCTTCAACCCACCCATCAACTATATTGCATGAACAACACAACAAGAGAAACAAGCAACAGAAGAACTAAAAAAATCACATGAACCAGGCTTATCAGCAGTTGATGGGTATGAAGTGACCTCAACCCAAACATATTTCAATTTTTCACCTCCAATAATGCCAACATAGGCCATATTTGTTGACGAAATTGTTGAGAACAAACCAGATTTAAGACAAAAACAATATGGTGATCCATCTTATTAAAATAGACAAGTACATCACCAACAGTGACAGTTACATGTTGGCCGATTATGATACCTGACAAGTAACACAACTAACTGATATGTGAGGTATGTCTTATTGCGACTTCGACAGGTAATTACAAGGTGTCATTTACTTCCTGTCTTTATTATATTTTTCTTGTAAGGAACCAGTTATAGACAATTGATTAGGCTAAAGACACAGCTTACTACAGACAGGGAACCAGGTAAAAACTGAGTCATCTAAAGACAGGAACTAGTTGAAGACTAAGCCAACTAAGACTGGAAACCAGCTATACTCGGGGAACCAGTTAAGGACTGAGCCAATTAAAGACAGGAACCAGATATAGTTAAAGCCTGTGACAAACAGGTAACCAGCTATAGAAAGGAACCAGGTACAGACAGTGACAACTGAAGACACAGGGAGCCAGCTGCAGTCTGAGCCAACAACACATACAGGAAACCAGTTATAGACAAATAGGACCAGCTACTGACAACACAATGCCAAATTTCATACAAAGAACCAGTACAGTACAGTACATACATACCCAACTACAGTAACATGGAACCAGCTACAGACAGATGGATCAGTGAATTTGGATAGTAAAATCATTGTTTTTAATCTATTAGAAAAAAATCCCATAAAAATATGATCAATGTTTCCAAACTAAGTTCTAATCTAACTGAATAATTGGGAAATGTTTTCCTTGTTTATAATTGTCATACAGTTATTAATTCCAACAACCTATAATAGACTGAAATAGTTTGGGAGAAAACATGGAAAATGCACATACATTCATTAACCCTTACTTCAAAAATCCGCCTTTCATCACATTGGTGACCAGTGTAGATCCTGATTAGCCAGATCATTTGTGTCATCTGATCTGGATCTACACTGTTAGCCTTTTGATAAAAAAAGGTAAAATGGATATAAAAGCAGTGTAGATCCTGATTAGATGACACAGATCTGCCAACTGATCAGGATCTATATGAGTTGCCTACGTGATAAAAATCACATCTTTATACTAAAGGGTTAAATAAGTGATATACACTAAGTGACCTAGTTTTGGACAAACATCCAACCATGGTGTCAAAAGAGGTAGAATGATTAATATGGAAAAGCACATCTAGACAAAACCTGAAGTATAATATGACAGCATGATCATTAAGTGTTCAGCATCAACCCAATGTGACCAATGTACCTGGTAATTGTAACCTTTCCTCCATAATTATATCTTTGCCATCTGATCAGGATCTAAAGTGTTTGCTGTTGGATCCATTATGCTATTTCTGACCAAAGAGCATATAGTGTTGATTTGTGCCATCTGATCTCGCTAATCTGGATCTACTCTGGTCACCAATGTGATGAAAGGCATATTTTTGGAGTAAGGGTTAATTAAAATTTATGTGCATTTCCCTGTTAGATTCATACAGTTATTACTGATCAAGGAGCTACCAGTCAGGATCCAGACCTGATGGCAATGATGTCCATGGATCAACACTAATTACGAACGATGTTAAATTTGTATTTATGGGCTTAGTGCAAAACAGTTGTAACTGTAGATGTGTACAACTGTTTTTCATTCAACACATGAATAAACTCTTTACTACATCCCTTTACCACATACATACTACTTTTATCGCATCTAGGCAAACAGAGCAGATCCAAATCATCTGGAACATCTGTGTTGTTTGATTAAGTTCAACAATCTATTGAATCTTAAATCAAACAGTGTAGATTCTGATCAGAAAGTATGGACATGCCAGCTGATCTGGATCTACACTGTTCACTCATGTGATAAAGGCTTATCTATGGCATAAAGGCATGAATTCATTATACATTTACAGGGATGGTAGTTGAATGACTGCGATGCTTTGCCCCGAGTTGAACTCACAAGTAGACCAGTTGTATGAGCTGGCCTTGGATTCTAAATATACATGTCTTGTATGTGTGTTTTTTTGACATAATTTATTATCACAGAGACAAAAAAGGTTCATGGCCAAATAATCCATTCAAAATAATGGCTCCAGTTGTTTGGTTTTTTTAGATTGTAGTGAAGGCCAAAGGTAAAAGTGTCATAAATATCATGAAACAAAGTAGTACATAATTTAAACAATAAATGAAACAATGATGGCTCAAAAGTGCTCACCTGAACATATATTTATTCACACAGAACAACTAACCCCTAGACAATCCAGCTCCAGAAATGGACATTCAAAATTATGAAACATTAAAACTGCTTCCAATTTCAAAGAAAAAAAAAGAATGCCAAAGTGCCATCAAATTTGCCATTTTTTTGTACCAATAAAGGGCCACAACTCTGAATTGGCTCAACCGATTTGGCTGGTTATCGAACTTGGCCGAGATACTATGCCCATAAATATTTACCCCAAGTTTCATGAAGATCGGTCAACAACAGTTTTGGGTTATTGAGCAGACATCGCTGTGGACCGCACCCAGACGCCTGCCATGGGGTGTTCCCATTACACAACCCTTCTTCGATCCATGCCGTCTGATCAGCATCTGCACTGTCCACTTTTTTTTCATTAGCTTATTTCTGACCAAGAAGCAACCAAGTATTGATGTGGATCAGACAAATGTGCCAGCTAATCTGGATCTAAACTGGACATACATCTGATATAACCTTAAATATGGATATATTGGGTTATACATCAGATCATAGGATAGCACAAGAAAGAATATTTCTTCTCAGTACTTTCCGATCTTTTCACCGGTGCAGGAATAAGTAAGCCGACACCACCTCACCCATGCAAGACCACTTATGCACTGTGACAATTTTTTTCAGCCAAAAATGAATGAGAAATAAATACAGTAAAACTTCGAAAACTGGAACATCAAAAACTCGAGCACTCGGGAAAACTCAAAGAAGTGTTGCTGGTCCCGGCAATTTTCTTATATATTCTATATAAAAATACCATGGAAAACTCGAAATCTCGAGGACAGGTGTTGGTCCCTTGAAACATATTTCTTCTTTGTTTACATTGGAAAACTCGAGTAATAAACAACTGATTAATTTTAGCACCTCTAGGGAGTAATTGGTTAACAGTGACTCGTAGTTTTCACACGTTGTGACGGGTTATTTTGCGAGTTAAATGTCAATCGCCAGCGTCTGTTGTGTTTTAATTATTCCGATTTAAAAAATCAGGTTCTGATGAAAGAAAATAGTTTTATGCTCACTCGTTAGGTGGCTGCGTTTAGACAACAATTATAAGAATTTAATAAGGATTAATTTTATTTCAAGTAAAAGAATATGAAACGAGGCAGTTTGTAGCTTTGTATTTTGACGGGACCTAGGAATTTTAACATGCGTATGAAAAATAACGACGCACCGTTTGTAAAGTATAATAGATCTCGGACAATTTCATGAAGAAAAATTTAAAAAGCCGTTTTCTTGAAAGAAAATACATCAAAATCCTTTTTAACAGATATAACTGTTTAACAAAATACAGTGTCAAATTAATCATTTAAAATACCGTATTCCATTGTGCATAAGGCGCATTGATGTATAACGCGAACCCATAATTTTGGTAAAAAATCGACGGAAAAGCCGATTTCGGATGTATAACGCGGATCAAAAATCGGCGCACACGTAAGAAAATTTGGCGCCGATCTGACCTATTTGTGTTAAAATAAAATATAACAAAGTGAAGAAAATCTTTAATAAATAATAGACAGTAAAACAAAATCGGCGCGAATGAGAAAAATCGGCGGGAATGTAAGAAAATTCGGCGCCGATCTGATATATTTGTGTTAAAGTAAAATATTACAAATTATAGAAAATCTTTAATAAACAATAGAAACAGTAAAACAAAATTGGTGGGAATGAGAAAAATCGGCGCCAATTTTAAGTATTAAATTTTGTGTTGAAGTAAAATATTACAAAGTAGAGAAAAACTTTAATAAACAATTTAGACAATAAAATAACCATTATACTTAACGCAAACATGTCACCACCTACTCCAACAAATGCAAGCCAATCAGCTAATTTATTGTCACACCTGTCGGGAATTAGCTCCATTTATAATCTTTGAACAATAGGCATGTTTGCATGTGCTTCAAACAATGTAAGGTCCTTTGAAATTGGAGGTTAATTATAAGTAACTATCAATTAATCTTAACAAGTCCAGATTGAAAGATGCTTCTGTAACATGTTTTTATGCATAGAATAAATTGCAAATGATAAAACCATTTATTTCATAACACTCGATTTTTTCCACACTAAGTAAATCAAAGAAATCACGCATGAATATACTGCCATTTTCACACAGTCAGACTCTATTGAACAAGATGAAAACGGCATTTGTTATTTGTGATGGCGGCCGATTTTCGGAGCTAGTTTAATTAAAAAATCGGCGTCTCTTTGTAAGATCTTTCCTCAACATTAATAGTTTGTTTCTTTAAATAACTGAAATAAGTTTTACTGTAACTCTGTATAGAATCGTCATGTGTCGACGGCTCGTTTCGTACTCAAATTCAGACGTTCTTGCTGATCACTGCTCTTTGTTTTTCGGTGAAATTTAAGTGAAGAAAAAATACTGAAACAATTTATCGGATGTATAACGCGCACCCACGATCTGCGCGCATTTCGGGAGGTAAAAATGTGCGCGCTATACACAACCAAATACGGTAATACAGTGTGAAATTAATCATTTAAAATTTAGATGATATTCGGATCACGTAGTCAACAACAAGGTCACAAACATGTGTTTATAGGACTATACTGAAAACAATCGGACCTTATAAAGAACTAGAAATGTGTCCATAGGACACGGATGCCCCCGCTATGCATGTTTGTCATGGTGAACATTTATAGCAAGTTAATTGAAAATCTAATAAGTAATAACAAACTCACAGCCCAGACAAGAAAATTCTGGTTTTAGTAATAGTGACCTTGACCTTGGACCTACAGGCATGGGAATTGTACACAACACAACGCCTTGTCATAGTGAACATTTCTGCCAAATTATTTTGAAATCACTCTGTTAATAATGAAGTTATAGCTAGTACAAGAAATTTCTATTTTTTGTAACAGTGACCTTGACCTTGGACCTACAGGCATGGGTATTGTACACAACACATCGTCTTGATATAATAAACATTTATACCAAGTTATTTTAAAATCCAATAAGAAATAACAAAGTTACAGAGCAGACAAGATTTTTATAACAAAATTTTATTTTTAGTAACAGTGACCTTGACCTTGGACCTACAGGCATGGGTGTTGTAGGCGACACACCGCCTTGTCATGGTAAACATTTGTGCCAAGTTATTTTGAAATCCATCCATTCATAAGGAAGTTACAGCCCGGACAAGAAAATTCTATTTTTAGTAACAGTGACCTTGACCTTGGACCTACAGGCATGGGTACTGTACGCGACACACCGTCTCGATATGGTGAACATTCATACCAAGTTATTTTAAAATCCAATAAGAAATAAGAAAGTTACAGACGGGACACGATTTTTCCAACAAAATTCTATTTTTAGTAACAGTGACCTTGACCTTGGACCTACAGGCATGGGTGTTGTACGCGACACACCGCCTTGTCATGGTGAACATTTGTGCCAAGTTATTTTGAAATCCCTCCATTCATAAGGAAGTTACAGCCCGGACAAGAAAATTCTATTTTTAGTAACAGTGACCTTGACCTTGGACCTACAGGCATGGGTATTGTACGCGACACACCATCTTGATATGGTGAACATTCATACCAAGTTATTTTAAAATCCAATAAGAAATAACAAAGTTACAGAGCGGACACGATTTTTCCAACAAAATTCTATTTTTAGTAACAGTGACCTTGACCTTGGACCTACAGGCATGGGTGTTGTACGCGACACACCGCCTTGTCATGGTGAACATTTGTGCCAAGTGATTTTGAAATCCCTCCATTCATAAGGAAGTTACAGCCTGGACAAGAAAATTCTATTTTTAGTAACAGTGACCTTGACCTTGGATCTACAGGCATGGGTATTGTACGCGACACACCGTCTTGATATGGTGGATATTTATACCAAGTTATTTTAAAATCCATTAAGAAATAACAAAGTTACAGAGCGGACAAGATTTTTCCAACAGAATTCTATTTTTAGTAACAGTGACCTTGACCTTGGACCTACAGGCATGGGTGTTGTACGCAACACACCGCCTTGTCATGGTGAACATTTGTGCCAAGTTATTTTCAAATCCCTCCAATCATAAGGAAGTTACAGCCCGGACAAGAAAATGCTATTTTTAGTAACAGTGACCTTGACCTTGGACCTACGGGCATGGGTATTGTACGCGACACACCGTCTTGATATGGTGAACATTCATACCAAGTTATTTTAAAATCCAATAAGAAATAACAAAGTTACAGAGCGGACACGATTTTCGAACATACACACACACTGACACACACACCCACCCACCCACAGCCAGGGTGAACACTATATGCCCTTCCGCCATTATATGGCGGGGGCATAAAAACCTCGAAAACCATGGAAAACTCGAACATTTTCAAAATCCCCCTGAGTATTCGAGTTTTCGAAGTTTTACTGTACCCACTGCTAGTAAAAAACGAGGTCAGAAATAAAAATATTGTAAAAATGATGGTTTATAAGGTTTGCTACAAAAAGTATCTTTCAAATCTTGTACACATGAAAGATACTTATATGTTAACAGCATACTGTACCCTGTATCTAGAGTCTCCTCTTCAACCAGAACGCCATCTGTAGACTCGTTCACTCGGAGAAATACATACTTGTCCAGGTTAGGTTTGGATGCTGCAATATATTTTACAGGTACTTAGAAGATAATAATGTGGTATTATAAAATTACACTGGGATTAATTATTTCCAGGACCTCTGGGTTGCAAGGCAGTAGTTCTATAGCCATCTCATGCTCGTAACATTACAAATTTGCACATTTATTTTGTATATTTGTGTTACTGTTACGTGAACTGTGGCGAAATCTGCTGACAAAATTAATCTGATTATGCCAGCCTTCCTTAATTTATGTAATTATTATATGTTTTTTAAGACAAATTATTACAAAAAGTAATTTCCTTGGGGTTTAAATTTGTACATTAACCATAGCCTGAAATGGTATATGACTAATACTGTATAGCGCTTAATATTGGCGGTGTCAAATTTTGGCGTATTTTAAAGTGTTTTATTTGTCATTTATTGGCGCTAACAAGCCAGACCGCCAAAATAAAACCCTTGATGAAAAATGGTGGATATTGGACAATGGAAGAGAAAGGTAAACCTTGCAGTTATTATATTGTTAAAGTGTGAAAACATTATCGCAGCTACCC